>SJYR01005177.1:91097-105862 GCA_006410655.1 Kobus ellipsiprymnus
GGGCATAGACTTGGATAACTGTGATATTGAATGGTTTGCCTTGGAGACGAACAGAGATCATTCTGTCGTTTTTGAGATGGCATCCAAGTACTGCATTTCGGACTCTTTTGTTGACCATGATGGCTACTCCATTTCTTCTAAGGGATTCTTGCCCGCAGTAGTAGATGTAATGGTCATCTGAGTTAAATTCACCCATTCCAGTCCATTTTAGTTTGCTGATTCCTAGAATGTCAACGTTCACCCTTGCCATCTCTTGTTTGACCACTTCCAATGTGCCTTGATTCATGGACCTGACATTCCAGGTTCCTATGCAGTATTGCTCTTTACAGCAGGCCTAATTATTAATCAAGTCTCTCATATAGCAAAGTAACCTTATGACTAATGAATGTGGAAAAACCTTCTCTGTGAAGTCTAATCTCACTGAACATCATAAAATTCACTCAGGGTTGAAACCATATGAATGTAATGAGTGTTGCAAATCCTTCTCTATGAATTTGACCCTCACTGTCCATCAGAGAACTCATACCGGGGAGAGACCCCATGGGTGCAGTGAATGTGAGAACTCCTACAAAAAGTCAGACCTCACAAAACATCAGGAATCACAGGGGAGAACCACACAAATATAATGAATGTGGAAAAGCCTTCTGTATGAAATCAACCCTCATACATGAAAGGACTCACACTAGGGTGAAATCCTTTAAATGCAGTGAATGTGAGAATTCATTTTATGTGAAGTTGTTTCTTAATAGTCATCAGAGAAATCACACAGGAAAGAAATCCCATGTGTGTAAAGTATGTGGGAAAGCCTTCTCTGAAGTCAAGCCTAACTGGTTTATCAGATGACACACTCAGAAGAGAAATACTTCAAATGTAGTGAATCTGAGAAGTCAACCCTCACAGATAATACACATGGGAGAAACCCTAAAAATGTAAAGAATGTAGTAAAAGTTTCTTTCAGAAATCACACCACACTTAACATCGGTGAACACACACAGGGAGAAACCTTATCAATGTGAAGAATATGGGGAAAAATTTCCTCCAGAAATCACATCTCATTGAACATCAGAGAAGACACACTGGAGAGAAACCCCATTGGTGTAGTAAATGTGTAAAATCTTTCTGTTTTAAGTCAGCCCTAACCATGCATCAGAGGACTCACACAGAAGAGAAGGCTTATAAATGTAGTGAACGTGAGAAACCTTTCTGAAATCATACCTCACTGTGCATCAGAGAACTCACACAGGGAAGAACCCCTTCAAATGTAATGAATGTGGGAAAAGGTTTTATGTGAAGTCAAACCTCATTAATCATCAGAGAATCCACACAGGGGAGAAGCCCTATGAATGAGATGTGGGAAGTCCTGTATGAAGTCAACCTTCACAGTACATCAGCAAACACCACAGGGGAGAAGCCTTATGAATATAACAAATATGGGAAATCCTTCTACAAGAAGTCAACTCTAAATATGAAGTGATTCACACACATGAGATATCCTGAATGGCAGCAGATGTGAAAAATATTCCTATGTAGAGTCATGTGTCATACCTTTGAGAATTCATGGGAGAAAACTTGAGCTCATGTACATTAGAGAGCTCATTAGGAGAGAGGGTCTCCGAGAATGTTATTTGTAGAGAAGGGGTGGAAGCAAGGTTTCTTTGATTTTACCTTTTTATGAATTTTTAAACTTTGAACAAATGAGTGATTTACATATTCAAAAGTAAAAAGATTCTGAAATTGAAATCAACTTAATACCAAATTGGCAACTTGACCACACAAAAGAAGTAATTCTTTGAAGAAATACTGTACTCCATGTTATGATTATACATCCTTAAATGAAAGTGTTTAAGGACAAAAATGCCAGCCAAAACTTATAAAATCACTTATCAGTTTTCTTCCTGATAATATTGCTGTTTATTTGAATCTATTTTGTGTACATTGTAGGAGAAAGCTAAAAGAAATTATAAAAGTTACTAGGAATCAAAAATTCCAGTTCAAGAGATAAGACAACCATAGAAATCAAAGAATTCATGTGACCTCCCTATGATGATAAATATGAATCAAAAAACAGTATTCATTTTAAAAATTACATATTTCATAGCTCTGTCCACTGAGTAACACCCCCAGAGTGGCGAGCAAAGTCAGTTTCCAACATTGGCCCCTACAAGGAACCAGGACTCCCTGGAGAAAGAGCTCAGTCCAGCTCACACCCAGGGTGTGCAAGGTGAGCCTGGGCCTCCTTGGTCAAAAACGAAGGAAGCACTAATCAATGGGAATGTGTCAGAGGTCAAATGTGAGTCAAACATGAGGCAATGTGGCAGCACTCCCCTAGATTTGCAGGCTGGCTCTGTGTTGGGTACACGTTTAGTGCTTGACCAGGCTGGTTCCACTCTGCCTTAGTCTTCACTTCCAGCTTACAGAGTTGCTAGGTGAGTGCCTAGGGAGTTTCCACATCTTTTCTGAGTCATGTCCCACCCTACACAGATACAATGTGCACATGGAAGCTTTTAAAAGCTCTTATCCCCACACACATCAGTTTTCCAACCTCTTCCTTCCCCGGCTTCTCAGTATGTTTGCTGCTCACCTTGACTGTTATCCTGCCCCAGGTTGCTGCCCCCAGTACTTGTGCCTTTAAATGCCTTTGGCACCAGCCCCCTGGGAAGACTGCTCTGAGCCTAGGAGACAACAAAGGGAAGCCCTGCTCCCTTCTTACAGACAGTGGCCAACAGGCGAGATACACAGCCCAGTTCTATGGGAATGAAGTCTGATTCTTGCCTGCCTCAGCAGCCTGTACCTGGAGCACCAGTTGTCACCCATTGGCTGCTGACCTGAGGTGTGGGGGGATGTTGGCTGGGCAGCTCTGCCAGAAAAGGCACAGGTATCATTTAGGCAACTGAGCCATAAAATTCTGGTTAAAACTGAACAGAATAAAACATTACTGAGGATTGTAAGTGAGGGTCTTTAGTTTTCCTGTGTGTATATCTTCAGTATTTCTGGAGGAGTCCTGAGCACAATGTTAACTGTACTACTCAGCTCAAAACATATATTATCAGTGTTGGTATCTGTGTGTACCCCATTCTTTCTTCATGCCAAACCCCAGTTCCATCCCTTCCCCCACAGGCACTCACTGATAAAGGTAGGACCTTTAGCACTCACCATTGTAACTTCTGTAAGGGTGTGTGTAACTTTAATTGATATAAGCATTGTTTACTTGTATGAAATCTCATTCCATCAATTTTTTCCATTCATATCTACAAGTGATAATTGGATGTGCTACATGCAAGTAGAACACACACTTCTGACTGCTAGACACCATCCCAATGCATGATCCACCTTTTACCTACCTCTTCTAGTGATGGTCACCTAGGATACCTCAAAATCTTGCTCTGGTGAAACTCCCTGTATACACATTCTCTTGTGTATAGAACTTCTCAGGGGTTTATAAACACAGGGACTGCTGCACGATACAGCATTAAATTTAAAATATATGTCCAGGTCAGTATCATTTTATACACTTCTGTAGGATACAAACATTACCAGTCACTGCAGTGGAATAAAGAAGAGAGGGTCACTCCATGGCCTTGGAATATTGCCCTGGTGTTAACAATGATCTTCATTTTGACCTGTTTGAGAGGCCAACCAATGAACCACCATTTCACTACCATTAGGATGACTGGGGCCAGGGGGTGTGGGGGGGTGGGTGAGAACCTTGGAGAATCTCTCACCTGTAGGTGCCGGGAGGGGTCAACCCCTGGCTTAGCCCCTGGAAATCCACTGGGAGTTCCTAATCTGCTCACGCTCCACAGGATGAAGTCACTGTGCATATAAAGAGCAAGCATTTGCGCTCTGCCCCAACTCCACATTCACTCCTTGCTGCCGGATGGGTGAGTGGGCCATCTCCCATGGTGCCTTCTTTCGTGAATGCAGGTCTTGCCAGGAATAGTTTAAAACTTTTCAAATATTGCATTCCATCCATCAAATATAAGACAAACCATTATTTTAAGTACCTCTAAGGAAGAAAAAACACCAGTTAAATTAGAATGTGTTACACTATTTCAGAGATGTAATAGTATGAAAACACTGGTGTCTCTGAAACAATAGATTCTACAACCGTATTACTGAAGAGGCAGTTGAGGGCCACATACACATGTATAGGGCCCTTTGGTATCAGGCACTTTGTAACAGAAAAAGAACGTGTTAAATCATTTATAAGCTTTCCAAATATTTTACTTAAAATGCATACTGGGTACTTAAGCTACTTCCCATTAGTGTGGGAAAGCTTCAACAAGTATACTATGAATATATAGTTCCTACATAAAACTATACACTGTACCAGAATCTTAGTACCTGTTATATAGCAGACTCAAGATCATCTAGACAAATCTGATGGAAAAGTGATGAGCAAGAAAAATGGGAGCCATGAGTGACAGAAACACATGAGAAACATAGCATCTCATCTCTGCAGAAAGGGGTGGATGACTCAAATAATACAGGCTATCAGGCTAATCACTGGAAAAGAAACAAGTGAGTCCTTACCTTACGCCATATATCATCAACAACACGGTAGCAATGACCCATGAATAACAAATTAACCTAAACAAAATATATCTCATGCATTAGGGAAAGAAAGATATACCTGACATCATATCAGGCTCCAAAAGTTCTTAGGTCAGTAATGTAAAAATTGAGGAAAACATACACATTGAATTGTTTCAAGTTTTCTAATACTCAAATATTTGAGTAATATTTACACCAAAATTTACAGAAAATAAGATCATCTCTATGTCAACACCTCAAAAAAAGTGATTTACCTAAAGCCCACTTCTCAATTGCATAACTTCTACAAGCTCTATAGCTTTAGTTATCACTGGAAGCAACCTAAATCAATCTACAATTCAGTTTTTCACAAAAGAAACAGTCCAGAGATAGAGTGGCTACATGGCTGGCTGGTTCAGTAGCTCAAGAGCATCATCCAGGTCCCAGGTTCTTCCAGTCTTTCTGCTCTGCCATGCACAAATTATAACCATCGCTGAAAGACACAGCCAGGTAAGGAAACGTTGAACAGGATCCCACTTCACCTGGCATGATTCCTTGAAGCTTTGAAGAAACCTTTTCCAGAAATAACCTGCTCAAGATATTTCCTTTACCTGTCTAGAATGGAGTCCTCTGAATACTCTAAACCAATTACTGGCTATGAGAAAGGGATTATCATTATTGGTTGAAACTAATCAGGATTTATCCCCTGTTCCATCAAGAGGAATGGATACCCAGACTCAGGCAGCCAAAAACAAGGAATGAGTGACTAGGCTGATCACTCAGCAACACCAGCTACAACCCGTAGGAACCTGCTCTCTCAATCCATTCAGGAAGGAACAAACCATGGTGCTTAAAAACACCACCGTATCAAATAAAAATACAGTTAATTTCTAGGTTACATAGTACATGTGCTCTGCACACTTACACTTACAAAGGCATCTAAATAAAAAACAGTAAGTGAAAAAAATAGATTAAAATGAGACAATTTTAAATTCATTTTTTAAACCGTACTGATTGCATTAAGTCCCACAGCTGTCCCTTACTACAGAGACTTGTGGCATTAACCATTTTAAATTATCTATGCAATTTTCTACTTTATGCACAGATTTTTATCTCTTGCTAATTCAGATACAGTTAAAACACTATTAAAAACATTGGTTTTCTTATGGAAGACTTAATTCATTAACAATGATAAAATCCATTTATAAATGCCAGGGAAGAGCACAAAGAGAAGTATACTTCATATCTTTCAAATATTAGTTCATTATCTATACATATTTAGATGCTAGCATAGTGGTGCTATTTAAAATACCTTAGAAATTATTCTAATAAGGATACAATGCCTTTTCAAACATGATTCAAGCTGAACATACAAATCCTGTAATGCAGCATCCTAAAAAGCAAACAGAAATACCCAAACACCCTCAGGATCCACTCATGTGTGAGCTTAATGTTGCCATGCTGCCATCTTAATTAGCTACCCAGCGATTTTACAGCTTCTATGTACATAAGGAGCATGTTTATTCAAAACAGCCATCCTCTGTGGTTTCTTTCTTTTTTAAAAAGCTTGACATTTTATCAGAAACAAATTTTAGTTTAATAATTTCCAACAGAATGTTTTCCATGTTCCTTGAGAGATATCTCCTTGGTCTGAATTCCCTGATATGTAAAAGTTTGAATTCATAGTGAAACTATGTCCAATTTAAATACTGATAGATTTTTACTCCTGTCAGCATGGCATGTGGCCTAGTTACAGCTGTGGTTTCCAACCTGCAAACTTTCAGGTTCCAAGTCTGACAAATACTCACAGGTTTGTTCACACCCACCTGTGTGAACTCTCCAACTCGGGATGGTAGGAGTTCCTTATTCATTATATGGAGAGGGTTCTGTGATGTTATAAGAGATCTGACTTCAGAGAAGCCTTCCCACATCAAGTACATTCATGTTCCCTCTCCTGTGAATTCTCTGATGGCTGTTGAAGGCTGATTTGTGGTAGAATTTTTTCCCACATTCGGTACATTCATATGGCTTCTCTCCTGAGTGAGTTCTGTAATGTACAGTGAGGTATGACATCCGAGAGAAGGCTTTTCCACATTCGTTACATTCAAAAGGTTTCTCTCCTGAATGAATCCGATGATGTATAGTAAGATACGACATCTGAGAGAAGAATTTGCCACATTCGTAACACTCATAGGCTTTCTCTCCTGTGTGTGTCCTCTGGTGTCTGTTAAGGGCTGAATTCTGGCAGAAGGTTTTCCCACATTCGTTACATTCGTAGGGCTTCTCTCCTGAATGAATTCTGTGATGTATTGTGAGGTATGACATTTGCGAGAAGAACTTCCCACATATGTAACATTCATAGGGCTTCTCTCCTTTATGTATCCTCCGGTGTCTACAAAGGGCAGAATTCTGGTAGAAGGTCTTCCCACATTCGTTACATTCGTAGGGCTTCACTCCTGAGTGAGTTCTGTGATGTATGGTGAGGTACGACAACTGGGAGAATAACTTTCCACACTCATTGCACTCATAGGGCTTCTCTCCTGTGTGGACTCTCTGGTGTCTCATGAGGGCTGAGTTAAGGTAGAAGGTTTTCCCACACTCGTTACATTCATAGGGCTTCTCTCCTGAATGTGTTCTGTAATGCACAGTGAGATACGACAGCCTAGAGAAGAACTTCCCACACTCGTTGCACTCATAGGGCTTCTCTCCCGTGTGTGTCCTCTGGTGTGTGGTGAGGGTAGACTTGCGGCAGAAGCACTTCCCACACTCGTTGCACTTGTAGAGTTTCACGCCTGTGTGAATTTTCTGGTGGTCATTAAGGGCTGACTTCTGGGAGAAGGTTTTTCCACAGTCATGACAAATGTAGGGTCTCTCTCCCGAATGTGTTCTCTGGTGCTGTGTGAGGTGTGTCTTCTGGCAAAAGGCTTTTCCACAGTAGCTACATTCATAGGGCTTCTCTCCTGAGTGAGTTCTCTGGTGTTGAATGAGGTGTAACTTCTGGTAGAAGGTTTTCCCGCATTCAGTACATTCATAGGGCTTCTCCCCTGTGTGTGTTCGCTGATGGACAGTGAGGGTGCCCTTCTGGCAGAAGGATTTCCCACACTGATTACATTCATAAGGTTTCTCTCCTGTGTGAGTCCTCTGGTGGATAATAAACTTGGACTTTTTACAGAAGGATTTCCCACATGCGTTGCACTCATAGGGTTTCATTTCCAAATGAGTTGTTGGGTGCACACTGAGGTTTGACATTTGGAGAAAGGCTATTTCAGATTCGTTCCACTTGTAGGGCTTCTCCTCTATATGGTTAACAAACACTGTATCCTTCTGAAAGGCTTTCTGGCATTCAATATATTCAAAGGGTTTCTCCAAAATGTGAATGTTCTGATAAATACTTTCTCCATTTAGAGCATAAGCCTCCCCGTTTTGGTTAAATTCATAAGGTTTATCTCCGAGATGAGTTTTTTCAAGCTTCACATGGAGAAGTGATCTCCCACAAGCACTACATTCATCAGGTTTCATTCTTGCATAGCTGCCATCACTACTAATATATTCTGAAATAGACTTTAAACTCTTTTCACATGAATCACATTGATAGGATATTTTTCTTAAAGGAACAGGGCTTGCTTCCACATTACAAGTCTTACCAAGACCATTACCTCTCCCTTCAGGCAGAGTTTTGATGTTAACGGATTCAGTTTGCCTTGAATGTTTGTCTTCATTTTCCTGGCTTCCCTCCATCAGATCATGAACTTTCCAGACTTCTAAAAAGAGGCAAGATTAACCAATTTTTATGCAACTTCCTAGGTAAGAAATGACATGTGACTTGTACACAAGCATTTCATTGTGGCACAGGCGCTAGCTTCTTGGACAGGTGAAAACCATTCCAAGTGTATTTTTCCCCCTTATTATTTTGGTTTGGAATAAACTTGCACATGCACACACACAAGCTCCATGATCTCCAGTGGTGAAGAAAGCTGATAAAAACAAGTGATAACGAATCCACCTGCAGTGTAGGAAGTACAGGTCTGATCCCTGGGTCAGGAAGATGCCCTGGAGGAGGAAATGGCAACCCACTCCAGTACACTTACCTGGGAAATGCCATGGACAAAGGAGCCTGGCAGGCTACAGTCCATAGGGTTGCGAAGAGTCAGACATGACTGAGTACATGCACACATTAATATTTCAAAATTTTGTTCAAAACTGGATACAGAAGGTAAAAACATGGAGCAATGATCTGAAGATAGAGGATGCTGGATAAATGCCTGATTCTTAGATATGAAAGGGCTCACAGCAAACAGGTCAACTAATGGGGGAGCAATGAGTTTAGCTGCTGCACAGGGACCAGGAGGACTGTGCAAGAGGTCTCCGCTTCACACCAAGTCGCTTCACATCACGGGGAGACACAGAGCACAGTCTAAGGTGCTACCACCTACACTGAGATGGTTTGGTACCAATATGCCCCCGCTCATATTCAATTGCAAGTCTCTGCTCCTGTTGTTTTACTAAATTTGCCTGACTTCCAGCCTTTGATCTACTTAAAATCTATCTTTCCTGAGGCAAAAACCTGAGAAAAGATAGGTTTCCTCAGAACCTATCAAAACTTGAGGAGGGTGGGTGGAGAAGCCTAAGCAAAAAACACAGTCAACAGACTTCTTGATCAGACCTAGATTTTTTTCCTAAAGCATCACCCTGAGATGGAGTCAAAGTCAAAGGAAGGGAGAGACTGGTATTAGAGCTGAAAGGGAAAACTTGAGTTCAGACTTAAAGAATGTGTAATCTGGACAAATAACCCACACCTCAGTGAAACAGAAGAGACTTTAGAAGTGTGGACCAAATGAAGTTTAGCCAGAGTTTCAGGAAACAATACAAAATTAAAATTTCTGGGCAACATAGGGACAATATTGCCTGATTCTGAAAGGAAGAGGAATTTAAACTGCCTTTAGGAATCAACAGGGAATGGCTGTAGGCTCATCCTGTGAGACTAGTGATAAGATGGATTCAAAAGTCAGGGGAACCCATCTTGCAAATCCAATGAGAATGGAGGAGGACCTACAGCTCTCTCAGGAAACAATGAGCCAGGAACAGGTAGACAGAGCAGCATGAAACACACAAAAGCCTTAAATACCTGAGCTAGGAGGACATTCTGAAGAGCTTGGGGAATAAACCACCAGAGGGTGAGGGAGACCCTTCAGGGATGTTTCTGGAGGGGGCAGGGAGGGGGTGGTAAATCAATCAGGACTCATTTCTCTGTCTCCTACTTGACTGAGCACCTGCTCAGACACAACATGATTCAAGATACTGCCGACAGAACAGAAAGTAAGAGACAAGATGAAAGTGAGCCTCTGGCGGAATAGAGAGACACTGTGATGCTATCACCAACCTCCAGCAGGAGTGACTAGTGCCCGTGATCAGGACCGCACAGGTGAACTGAGTTCACCGGTTTATGCTCAGGATGGGGTGTGAACTCTGACCTCAAAGAAAGAGAAGTGAGAAGTGAAGCCAGGGACAGAAAGAAGCCTGAGGCATTTCATGGGAAAGAAAGAAACTAATGAGAACATGGAGAGTCAGGAGTTATTCTCTAATGACAGACGATATATATGCCTGCCAACAAAATGCCATAAGAAGTTCTGAGGCTTAAGAGGAGGAAGGAAGCAAGCAGGTTTTGATTAAGAGCAGAAGCCAGAGTGGGAAGCTCTACCAACACAAGCTGCTGTGGGGGAGGAAAAAGCCTTAGGGAGTAAGATTTCAGTTGCCGGAGTGCAAGAACAACTCTCTTCAGTCACTTCTCAGGTTTGGCACCATTAAAAAGCTCCAGCAAAAAACACTCCTGAGTGACCACCCTCCTTACTGCCACCACCCCCTGCCACACACACCTGGGTGACTCTGAAGCAGGAATTCTCCTTCCACCACCCACGGCTCTTCTCCTTGCTCCAATTTGGTGATGACTTCTGGTTTGATAATGTGACACCCTGTTAACAGATACAAGAGAGAACTTGAACTTGGCTGCTGGGCTTCCAGTCTGTCATGTAAGCAAAAGGCTGGCTTACGAGCTACAGGAGAGAAGTGCCATTGGTGCTGTGCCAGAATCAGAACCTACCCGGAGGTACAGACCACATGCCCTGCCTGGTACCCCAGATGATTCCAGTTGTTCTGTCAAGTTCAAAGTTAAAGTGTGTGTGTCTGTGTGTGTGTATGCTTGCTCAGCTGACTCTAGGCAACCCATGGACTGCAGATTTCCAGGTTCCTCTGTCCATGGGATTTTCCAAGCAAGAATACTGCAGTGGGTTTCCATTTCCTACTCCAGGGGATCTTCCCAACCCAATTCAGTTTTGTAAGATCGAACCTGAATCTCTTACATCTCCTGCATTGGCAGGTGGATTCTTTTACCACTGTGCCTCCTGGGAAGCCCACAAGTTCAAAGTTAAAATCATTAAGTTAGAGGGAAATCTAGTTTATCTCTCTCCTCACCCACAGAGATGAGGTGGCTGTAGTTCTCCAGCATCACGTCCCTGTAGGTCGTCTTCTGCTCAGGGTCTAGGTGCTGCCACTCCTCCTGTGTGAAGTCCACGGCCACGTCCCTGAATGACACCGACTCCTGTAATGGCACCATAGTGGGAACTGGGTGACATGGAGCAGATACACGGGGACAAGAGCTCACCCAGCTCACTGGTCAAGTTTACACTGTGTACCTTTTGTATATTATGGGCCTTACAGAAGGAAAATAAATATAGTACACTGCCGTGAGTTTGCTCAATGTACAGGAAAAAAAGGAAATACAGCCTTACACTATGAGCCAGCAACAGTCCTGAGGATGAGGCCAGCAGACAGAGCCTGTGCCCTCAAGAAGCACAGGCCTGAGGGCAGTATGCAAACCCAAGAAGCACTGCGCTCCTTCATTCTGCTTCCAGAACATTAACAATGTCAGTTGGGTCTCCTTTGTCCTCCCCCATCACTCCTTCACTGGCTCCTACTCTCCTCTGAGTCATCCTCAAGTCATCACAGGGCCCTGGAGCTCAGTTCTCTTCTTGTGCCCCTGGCTTTGATGGTGATCTCATCTTGTCTATGGCTTTAATAACCTGTGCTGTGGCATGCTGTGCTTAGTCACTCAGTTGTGTCCAACTCTTTGCAACCTCATGGACTGTAGACTCCCAAGTTCCTCTGTCCTTGGGGATTCTCCAGGCATTAATAAACTTCTACACTTCAACATTTCCCAATGTTTATCACCAGCCCAAGCGTCTCTTCTATTCCTGCCCTAAGCTCCTCCTACAACTCACAGAAGGAACCGAGCTGTAGTATTCACCACAGTTACCAGGCAAGCCAGGCAGCACATCCCAGTTCCATATTTTACTACAGAGATAAGCCTGCCTCATCTGACCCTAACCTGCTCCCCGAGCTATTGGAAACAGCTTATTTCGTCCTGCCCTAATGCCCAGCCAGGGACTTGGAATCCCTTCATCCCCTAACGCCTTCCAGGGACGAGCTCACACAACAGAACTGGAAACTGCCACACCCAGGCCTGTGAGTGTGGATCTTCTGAGTAAATTCACAAACACTCACACTCACACAGTCATTACAGCCTGTTTCCTCCTGTACCGTCACCTCTAGAATAAAGACAATAACGGTGCCTGTCACATGATACAGATCAGTACCAAACAGGCTCTTTCATGGAAAGGACTTAACACAGTTCTTTGGACATAACACATTTTTCAATACCTGCTATTATTGTCGATTATCTACTGTGTATCTCATCACTCTGCAAATCAGAATGAATCAGAAAACAAAGAAGTAAACTTAAATAACTAAACGTAATGGGTCTGTTAAATTTATGCAATTGCCCAGAAAAGATTACAAAACAATGCCAGTGTGTTAAAACCAATAAGGTTCAGGTACTCTCAACAGACAGAGAAGGCAATGGCAACCCACTCCAGTACTCTTGCCTGGAAAATCCCAGGGATGGGAGAGCCTGGTGGGCTGCTGTCTATGGTGTTGCACAGAGTCGGACACGACTGAAGCAACTTAAGAGGAGCTAATCCATGTCAAGGTCAGGAGGGGTGGCGGTGAGGAGATACCCCTCGTCCAAGGTAAGGAGCAGCAGCTGCGCTTCGCTGGAGCAGCCGTGAAGAGATACCCCACGTCCATGGTAAGAGAAACCCAAGTAAGATGGTAAGTGTTGCAAGAGGGCATCACAGGGCAGACACGCTGAAACCATAATCACAGAAAACTAGTCAATCTAATCACACTAGGACCACAGCCTTGTCTAACTCAATGAAATTAAGCCATGCCCTGTGGGGCCACCCAAGATGGGCGGGTCATGGTGGAGAGGTCTGACAGAATGTGGTCCACTGGAGAAGGGAATGACAAACCACTTCAGTATTCTTACCTTGAGAATCCCATGAACACTATGAAAAGGCAAAATGATGGGATACTCCCCAGGTCAGTAGGTGCCCAATATGCTACTGGAGATCAGTGGAGAAATAACTCCAGAAAGAATGAAGGGATGGAGCCAAAGCAAAAACAATACCCAGCTGTGGATGTGACTGGTGACAGAAGCAAGATCCAATGCTGTGAAGAGCAATATTGCACAGGAACCTGGAATGTCAGGTACATGAATCAAGGCAAATTGGAAGTGGTCAAACAGGAGATGGCAAGAGTGAACGTCAACATTCTAGGAATCAGCAAATTAAAATGAACTGGAATGGGTGAATTTAACTCAGATGACCATTACATCTACTACTGCGGGCAGGAATCCCTTAGAAGAAATGGAGTAGCCATCATGGTCAACAAAAGAGTCCGAAATGCAGTACTTGGATGCAATCTCAAAAACGACAGTGATCTCTGTTCGTTTCTAAGGCAAACCATTCAATAACAGAGTAATCCAAGTCTATGCCCCAACCAATAATGCTGAAGAAGTTGAAGTTAAATGGTTCTATGAAGACCTACAAGACCTTTTAGAACTAACACCCAAAAAAGATGTCCTTTTCATTATAGGGGACTGGAATGCAAAAGCAGGAAGTCAAGGAACACCTGGAGTAACAAGCAAATTTGGCCTTGGAATACGGAATGAAGCAGGCAAAGACTAATAGAGTTTTGCCAAGAAAATGCACTGGTCATAGCAAACACCCTCTTCCAACAACGCAAGAGAAGACGCTATACATGGACATCACCAGATGGTCAACACCAAAATCAGATTGATTATATTCTTTGCAGCCAAAGAAGAACCTCTATACAGTCAAAAAAAAAAAAAAAAAAACAAGACCAGGAGCTGACTGTGGCTCAGATCATGAACTCCTTATTGCCAAATTCAGACTGAAATTGAAGAAAGTAGGAAAAACCACTAGACGATTCAGGTATGACCTAAATCAAATTCCTTATGATTATACAGTGGAAGTGAGAAATAGAATTAAGGGACTAGATCTGATAGATTGAGTGCCTGATGAACTATGGACAGAGGTTCGTGACATTGTACAGGAGACAGGGATCAAGACCATCCCCATGGAAAAGAAATGCAAAAAAGCAAAATGGCTGCATGGAGAGGCCTTACAAATAACTGGGAAAAGAAGAGAAGAGAAAAGCAAAGGAGAAAAGGAAAGATACTGAACCTGAATACAAAGTACCAAAGAATAGCAAGAAGAGATAAGAAAGCCTTCCTCAGTGACCAATGTAAAGAAATACAGGAAAATAACAGAATGAGAAAGACTAGAGATCTCTTCAAGAAAATTAGAGATACCAAGGGAACGTTTCATGCAAACATGGGCTCGATAAAGGACAGAAATGGTATGGACCTAACAGAAGCAGAAGATATTAAGAAGTGGCAGGAATACACAAAAGAACTGTACAAAAAAGATCTTCAAGACCAAGATAATCACGATGATGAGATCACTCATCTAGAGCCAGACATCCTGGAATGTGAAGTCAAGTGGGCCTTAGAAAGCATCACTACAAACAAAGCTAGTGGAGGTGATGGAATTCCAGTGGAGCTATTTCAAATCCTGGAAGATGATGCTGTGAAAGTGCTGCACTCAATATGCCAGCAAATTTGGAAAACTCAGCAGTGGCCACTGCTGCTGCCGCTGCTAAGTTGCTTCAGTCATGTCAGACTCTGTGCGACCCAATAGACGGCAGCCCACCAGGTTCCCCTGTCCCTGGGATTCTCCAGGCAAGAACACTGGAGTGGGTTGCCATTTCCTTCTCCAGTGCAGGAAAGTGAAAAATGAAGGTGAAGTCGCTCAGTC
>SJYR01005178.1:4590-26435 GCA_006410655.1 Kobus ellipsiprymnus
TATGTCGGAGAGTGTTTTGCCTATGTTCTCCTCTAGGAGTTTTATAGTTTCTGGTCTTACATTTAGATCTTTAATCCATTTTGAGTTTATTTTTGTGTGTGGTGTTAGAAAGTGATCTAGTTTCATTCTTTTACAAGTGGTTGACCAATTTTCCCAGCACCACTTGTTAAAGAGATTGTCTTTACTCCATTGTATATTCTTGCCTCCTTTGTCAAAGATAAGGTGTCCATAGGTGTGTGGGTTTATCTCTGGGCTTTCTAGTTTGTTCCATTGATCTATATTTCTGTCTTTGTGCCAGTACCATACTGTCTTGATGACTGTGGCTTTGTAGTAGAGCTTGAAGTCAGGCAAGTTGATTCCTCCAGCTCCATTCTTCTTTCTCAAGATTGCTTTGGCTATTCGAGGTTTTCTTTTTAAAGTTTGTTTTGGCTATTGAAGGGTTTTTATGTTTCCATCCAAATTTTAGATGGGATTCTATGGGAAATACTATTGGCATTTTGATAGATCTTACATTGAATCTGTAGATTGCCTTGGGTAATATTAACATTAATACATGGGTCATTTTAGCAATATTAATTCTTCCAATACATAAGCACAATATATCTTTCCATTTGTTTGTGTCATCTTGAATATCTTTCATTAATAAGTGTGGGTCTTTTATCTTCTTGGCTAGAGTCATTGGTAGATATTTTATTCTTTTCGATGCAATTGTAAATGGTATTGTTTTCTTGTTTTCTCTTCTGATAGTTTGTTGTTGGTCATTGTTCAGTCACTATGTTGTGTCTGACTCTTTGTGACCCCATGGACTACAGCACACCAGGCTTCCCTGTCCTTCACAATTTCCCTGAGTTTGCTCAAACTCTTATCCATTGAGTTGATGATCAATGGCCATCCAACCATCTCATCTTATTCCACCCTCTTCTCCTTTTGCCTTAAGTCTTTCCCAGCATAAGGATCTTTTCCAATGGTAGGCTCTTCACATTAGGTAGCCAAAGTATTGGAGCTTCAGCTTCAGCATCAGTCCTTCCAATGAATATTCAGGGTTGATTTCCTTTAAGATTGACTGGTTTGATCTCCTTGCTGTCCAAGGGACTCTCAAGAGTTTCTCTAGCACCACAGTTCAGAAGCATAAATTCTTCAGCACTCTACCTTCTTTATAGTTTGTTGTTAGTATATGGAAATGAACAGATTCCTGTATATTAATTTTATATCTTGCCACTTTATCAAATTCTTTGATAAGTTCCAGTAGTTTTTTGATGGCATATTTAGGATTTTCTATTTACAGTATCATGTCTTCTGCAGTGACAGTTTTCTTTCTACATTTTCCATTTGCATTAAAATTTTTTTTCTTATCTGGTTGCTGTAGCTATGAATTTCAACATTGTATTGAATAAAAGAGGTTCAAGAGGGCATCCTTGTCTTGTTCCTGAAGTTAGAAGTAATGCTCTCAGCTTTTACCATTGAGAAAGATATTAGCTCTGGACTTTTCATATATGGCCTTTTCTATGTTTATGTATGTTTCCTCCATACTCACTTTGTTCAGAGGTTTTATCATGAATAGATGTTGAATTTTGTCAAAAGCTTTTTCCTGCATCTATTGATGTGGTCATATAATTTTTATTCTTCAGTTTGTTTTTTGTGATGTATAATCTTGATTGATTTTTTCCATCCTTGCATTCCTGGGATACTCACTTGATTATCATGCATGATCTTGTTAATGTATTTTTAAACTTGGTTTGTTAATTTTTTTGAGGATTTTGTATCTCTGTTCAGTAGTGATATTGGCTTGTAATTTTCTTATTTTAATTTTAAAAGCTATCATTGCCTAGTTTTGGTATCAGAGTGATGTTGGCCTTGAGAAAGTCCAGAAGTTTTCTTCCTCTGCACTTTTAAAGAATAATTTGAGAGGATAGATGTTAATGCTTCCTTAAATGTTTGGTAGAATTAGCCTGTGAAGCCATTTGGTCATGGGCTTTTGTTTTTTGGGAGTTTGTAAAAATTACTAATTCAGTTTCATTACTGATAATTTATCTGTTCATATTTCTTATTCATTCAGTCTTTGGAGATTATACACTTATAGGAATTTGTCCACTTCTTCTAGGTTGTTCATTTCGTTGTTTGTAGAAATCTCTTATGATCTTCTGTATTTCTATCACTTCTCCTTTTCTCATTTCTGATTTTATTGACTTTGGCCCTCTCTTTGTTTTCTTGATACGTTTGGCTAAAGGTTTGTCAATTTTGTTTATCTTTTCAAAGAATCAGTTCTTAATTTCATTGATCTTTTTATTGGCTTATTTTGGTTTTATTTCATTTATTTATGCATTGATCTTTATTATTTCCTTCCTTTTACTAACATTGGGTTTTGTTCATATTTCTCTAGTTCCATTAAGTATAAGCTTATATTGTTTATTTGGGACTTTTCTGCTATACTGAAGTAGGCATCTCTCTTTATAAACTTGACTCTTAGAATGGCTTTTGCTGCATCTCATGAATATTGGATCATTGTGTTTCTGTTTTCATTTGTCTCCAGGTATTTTTTTATTTGCTCTTTGATTTTTTCAGTGATCCATTGCTTATTTGGTAACATATTGGTTAGTTTCTATGTGTTTGTATTTCTTGCAGGTTTTTTGTTCTTTTTCCCCTTGTAGTTGATTTCTAGTCTCATAGTGTTGTGGTTGGCAAAGATCAATTCAGTCTTCTTCTATTAAGTCCATTTGGTTTAATATGTTGTTTAAAGCCAGCATTTCCTTATTGATAATCTGTCTGGATGGTCTGTCCATTGATCTAAGTGGGGTGTTAATGTTCTCTAGTATTATTGTGTTACTGTCAGTATCTCCCTTTATATCTGTTAATGTTTGATGTATGTATTTAGGCAACCTTATGTTGAATGCATATATATTTACAATTGCTACATTTTCTTCTTGGGTTAATTCCTTGATCATTATGTAATATCATTCTTTGTCTTTTATGACAGCTCTTTGTTTTAAAATCTATTTTGTTTAAGTTTTCCTACCTTGGTTTTCTTTTTGTTTTCATTTGCATAAGATACTTTTTTCCTGTTCCCTTTCAGTCTGTGTTTGCCTTTAGAAATGAGTCTCTGGTAGGCAGACTATATATGGGTCTTGTTTTAATATATATTCAGGCTCTTTGCATTCTTAGATTAGAACATTTAATGCATTTATCTTTTAAGTAGTTATTGATAGGTATGTACTTATTACAATTTTATGATATTAATTGTTTTGGGGTCATTTTTGTGGTTCTTTTTGTTCTTTTCTTTTTTAAAACTCTACTTTTGATCTGATGACTATCTTTGGTGTTCATATTTTTTCTCTTTTTTGCGTATCTATTGTAGATTTTTGGTTACCTTGAGTTTTATATGGAGCAATCTATCTATATATACATGGTTACTTTAAGTTATTAATCTCTTAAGCTTGAATTTTTTTAACAACACTGCAGTTTTACTCCCCCCTAAACTTTTACATTTTGACATCATATTTTATATCCTTTAGCTTTGTGTATCCTTTAACTAATTGAGGACATTGATGATTTTACTACTTTTTCTTTTAAACTATTACTATCTTTATAAGTAGTTGATCTCTTACATTGTGTATATTTGCCTTTGCCAATGAGATTTATCCTTCAGTAATTTTCATATTTCTAGTTGTGGCCTTTCCTTTTTTGTTTAGAGAAGTCCCTTAAATAATTCTTGTAAAGCTGGTTTGATGGTGCTGAACTCTTCTAGATTTTGCTTGTCTGTAAATTTTTTGATCTCTCCATCAGATCTGAATGAAAGCCTTGCCAGGTAGAGTATTCTTGGTTGTGGTTTTTCACTTTCATCACTTTGAATATATCAGGTCATTCTCTTTTGGACTACATAGCTTCTGCTAAAAAATCAGCTGATGGCCTTGTGTGAGTTTCCTAATACATTACTAGTTGTTTTTCCTTAGCTATTTTTTAAAATATAAATTTATTTATTTTAATTGGAGGTTAATTACTTTACAATGTTGTATTGGTTTTGCCATACATCAACATGAATCCACCACAGGTATACACGTGTTCCCCATCCTGAACCCCTCTCCCTCTTCCCTCCCCGTACCATCCCTCTGGCTTGTCTCAGTGCAGCAGCCCCAAGCATCCAGTATCATGCATCGAACCTGGACTGGCGATTCATTTCATATATGATATTATACATGCTTCAATGCCATTTTCCCAAGTCATCCCACCCTCTCCCTCTCCCACAGAGTCCAAAAGACTGTTCTATACATCTGTGTCTCTTTTGCTGTCTCACATACAGGGTTATCATTACCATCTTTCTAAATTCCACATATATGCCTTAGTATACTGTATTGGTGTTTTTCTTTCTGGCTTACTTCACTCTGTGTAATTGGCTCCAGTTTCATCCACCCCATTAGATATGATTCAAATGTATTCTTTTTAATGGCTGAGTAATACTCCATTGTGTATATGTACCACAGCTTTCTTATCCATTCATCTGCTGATGGACGTCTAAGTTGCTTCCATGTCCTGGCTGTTATAAACAGTGCTGCGATGAACATTGGGGTACACGCATCTCTTTCAATTCTGGTTTCCTCAGTGTGTATGCCCAGCAGTGGGATTGCTGGGTCATAAGGCAGTTCTATTTCCAGTTTTTTAAGGAATCTTCACACTTTTCTCCATAGTGGCTGTACTAGTTTGCACTCCCACTAACAGTGTAAGAGGGTTCCCTTCTCTCCACACCCTCTCCAGCATTTATTGCTTGTAGACTTTTGGATCGCAGCCATTCTGACTGGCGTGAAATTGTACCTCACTGTGGTCTTGATTTGCATTTCTCTGATAATGAGTGATGTTGAGCATCTTTTCATGTGTTTGTTAGCCATCCGTATGTCTTCTTTGGAGAAATGTCTATTTAGGTCTTTGTCCCATTTTTTGATTGGGTCATTATTTTTCTGGAATTGAGCTGCAGGAGTTGCTTGTATATTTTTGAGATTAGTTGTTTGTCAGTTGTTTCATTTGCTATCATTTTCTCCCATTCTGAAGGCTGTCTTTTCACTTTGCTTATAGTTTCTTTTGTTGTGCAGAAGCTTTTAATTTTAATTAGATCCCATTTGTTTATTTTTGCTTTTATTTCCAGAATTCTGGGAGGTGGATCATAGAGGATCCTGCTGTGATTTATGTCGGAGAGTGTTTTGCCTATGTTCTCCTCGAGGAGTTTTATAGTTTCTGGTCTTACGTTTAGATCTCTAATCCATTTTGAGTTTATTTTTGTGTATGGTGTTAGAAAGTGTTCTAGTTTCATTCTTTTACAAGTAGTTGACCAGTTTTCCCAGCACCACTTGTTAAAGAGATTGTCTTTTCTCCAGTGTATATTCTTGCCTCCTTTGTCAAAGATAAGGTGTCCATAGGTGTGTGGATTTATCTCTGGGCTTTCTATTTTGTTCCATTGATCTATATTTCTGTCTTTGTGCCA
This sequence comes from Kobus ellipsiprymnus, assembly GCA_006410655.1. Classification (NCBI taxonomy): domain Eukaryota; kingdom Metazoa; phylum Chordata; class Mammalia; order Artiodactyla; family Bovidae; genus Kobus; species Kobus ellipsiprymnus. Next base: position 10,058 of record SJYR01005178.1, read on the forward strand.
GTACCATACTGTCTTGATGATTGTGGCTTTGTAGTAGAGCTTGAAGTCAGGCAAGTTGATTCCTCCAGCTCCATTCTTCTTTCTCAAGATTGCTTTGGCTATTCGAGGTTTTTTGTATTTCCATATAAATCTTGAAATTATTTGTTCTAGTTCTGTGAAAAATACTGCTGGTAGTTTGATAGGAATTGCATTGAATTTGTAGATTGCTTTGGGTAGTATATTCATTTTTACAATATTAATTCTTCCAATCCATGAACATGGAATATTTCTCCATCTATTAGTGTCCTCTTTGATTTCTTTCATCAGTGTTTTATAGTTTTCTATATATAAGTCTTTAGTTTCTTTAGGTAGATATATTCCTAGGTATTTTATTCTTTTCGTTGCAATGGTGAATGGAATTGTTTCCTTAATTTCTTTTTCTTCTTTCTCATTATTAGTGTAAAGGAATGCAAGGGATTTCTGTGTGTTGATTTTATATCCTGCAACTTGACTATATTCGTTGATTAGCTCTAGTAATTTTCTGGTGGAGTCTTTAGGGTTCTCTATGTAGAGGATCATGTCATCTGCAAACAGTGAGAGTTTTACTTCTTCTTTTCCAATGTGGATTCCTTGTATTTCTTTTTCTGCTCTGATTGCTGTGGCCAGAACTTCCAGAACTATGTTGAATAGTAGCGGTGAGAGTGGGCACCCTTGTCTTGTTCCTGACTTTAGGGGAAATGCTTTCAATTTTTCACCATTGAGGATAATGTTTGCTGTGGGTTTGTCATATATAGCTTTTATTATGTTGAGGTATGTTCCTTCTATTCCTGCTTTCTGGAGTGTTTTTATCATAAATGGATGTTGAATTTTGTCAAAGGCCTTCTCTGCATCTATTGAGATAATCATATGGCTTTTATTTTTCAATTTGTTAATGTGGTGAATCACATTGATTGATTTGCGGATATTGAAGAATCCTTGCATCCCTGGGATAAAGCCCACTTGATCATGGTGTATGATCTTTTTAATGTGCTGTTGGATTCTGATTGCTAGAATTTTGTTGAGGATTTTTGCATCTATGTTCATCAGTGATATTGGCCTGTAGTTTTCTTTTTTTGTAGCATCTTTGTCAGGTTTTGGTATTAGGGTGATGGTGGCCTCATAGAACGAGTTTGGAAGTTTACCTTCTTCTGCAATTTTCTGGAAGAGTTTGAGTAGGATAGGTGTTAGCTCTTCTCTAAATTTTTGGTAGAATTCAGCTGTGAATCCGTCTGGACCTGGGCTTTTGTTTGCTGGAAGATTTCTGATTACAGTTTCAATTTCCGTGCTTGTGATGGGTCTGTTAAGGTTTTCTATTTCTTCCTGGTTTAGTTTTGGAAAGTTGTATTTTTCTAAAAATTTGTCCATTTCTTCCACGTTGTCCATTTTATTGGCATATAATTGCTGATAGTAGTCTCTTATGATCCTTTGTATTTCTGTGTTGTCTGTTGTGATCTCTCCATTTTCATTTCTAATTTTATTGATTTGATTCTTCTCTCTTTGTTTCTTAATAAGTCTGGCTAATGGTTTGTCAATTTTATTTATCCTTTCAAAGAACCAGCTTTTAGTTTTGTTGATTTTTGCTATGGTCTCTTTTGTTTCTTTAGCATTTATTTCTGCCCTAATTTTTATGATTTCTTTCCTTCTACTTACTCTGGGGTTCTCCATTTCTTCCTTTTCTAGTTGCTTTAGGTGTAGAGTTAGGTTATTTATTTGACTTTTTTCTTGTTTCTTGAGGTGTGCCTGTATTGCTATGAACTTTCCTCTTAGCACTGCTTTTATAGTGTCCCACAGGTTTTGGGTTGTTGTGTTTTCATTTTCATTCATTTCTATGCATAATTTGATTTCTTTTTTGATTTCTTCTGTGATTTGTTGGTTATTCAGAAGTGTGTTGTTCAGCCTCCATATGTTGGAATTTTTAATAGTTTTTCTCCTGTAATTGAGATCTAATTTTAATGCATTATGGTCAGAAAAGATGCTTGGAATGATTTCGATTTTTTTGAATTTATCAAGGTTGGATTTATGGCCCAGGATGTGATCTATCCTGGAGAAGGTTCCGTGAGCACTTGAGAAAAAGGTGAAATTCATTGTTTTGGGGTGAAATGTCCTATAGATATCAATTAGGTCTAACTGGTCTATTGTATCATTTAAAGTTTGCGTTTCTTTGTTAATTTTCTGTTTCGTTGATCTATCCATAGGTGTGAGTGGGGTATTAAAGTCTCCCACTATTATTGTGTTATTGTTAATTTCCCCTTTCATACTTGTTAACATTTGTCTTACATATTGCAGTGCTCCTATGTTGGGTGCATATATATTTATAATTGTTATATCTTCTTCTTGGGTTGCTCCTTTGATCATTATGTAGTGTCCTTCTTTGTCTCTTTTCACAGCCTTTGTTTTAAAGTCTAATTTATCTGATATGAGTGTTGCTACTCCTGCTTTCTTTTGGTCTCTATTTGCATGGAAAAACTTTTTCCAGCCCTTCACTTTCAGTCTGTATGTGTCCCCTGTTTTGAGATGAGTCTCTTGTAGACAACATATATAGGGGTCTTGTTTTTGTATCCATTCAGCCAGTCTTTGTCTTTTGGTTGGGGCATTCAACCCATTTACTTATAAGGTAATTATTGATAAGTATGATCCCGTTACCATTTACTTTATTGTTTTGGGTTCGGGTTTATACATCCGTTTTGTGTTTCCTGTCTAGAGAATATCTTTTAGCATTTGTTGGAGAGTTGGTTTGGTAGTGCTGAATTCTCTCAACTTTTGCTTGTCTGTAAAGCTTTTGATTTCTCCTTCGTATTTGAATGAGATCCTTGCTGGGTACAGTAATCTGGGCAGTAGGTTATTTTCTTTCTTCACTTTAAGTATGTCTTGCCATTCTCCCCGGCTTGAAGAGTTTCTATTGAAAGCTCAGCTGTTATCCTTATGAGAATCTCCTTGTGTGTTATTTGTTTTTTTTCCCCCTTGCTACTTCCAATATTTGTTCTTTGTGTTTGATCATTATCATTAATCATTAACTTGATTAATATTTGTCTTGGGGTGTTTCGCCTTGGGTTTATCCTGTTTGGGACTCTCTGGGTTTCTTGGACTTGGGTGATTATTTCCTTCCCCATTTTAGGGAAGTTTTCAAGTATTATCTCCTCAAGTATTTTCTCATGGTCTTTCTTTTTGTCTTCTTCTTCTGAGACTCCTATGATTCGCATATTGGGGCATTTGACACTGTCCTGTAGGTCTCTGAGGTTGTCCTCATTTCTTTTAATTCGTTTTTCTTTTCTCCTCTCTGATTCACTTATTTCTACCATTCTATCTTCTAATTCACTAATCTTATCTTCTGCCTCTGTTATTCTAGTATTTGTTGCCTCCAGAGTGTTTTTGATCTCATTATATATTGGCTCTTTTTTACTTCTTTTAGGTCCTTGTTAAACCTTTCTTGAATCTTCTCAATCTTTGTGTCCAGGCTATTTATCTGTGATTCCATTTTGATTTCAAGATTTTGGATCATTTTCACTATCATTATTTGGAATTCTTTATCAGGTAGATTTCCTATCTCTTCCTCTTTTGTTTGGTTTGCTGGGCCTTTCTCCTGTTCCTTTACCTGCTTGGTATTCCTCTGTCTCTTCATCTTGTTTATATTTCAGAGTTTGGGTTGTCCTTTCTGTATTCTGGCAGTTTGTGGAGTTCTCTTTATTGTGGAGTTTCCTCACTGTGGGTGGGGTTGTACAGGTGGCTTCTCAAGGTTTCTTGGTTAGGGAAGCTTGTGTCAGTGTTCTGGTGGGTGGAGCTGGATTTCTTCTCTCTGGAGTGCAATGAAGTGTCCAGTAATGAGTTATGAGATGTCAATGGTTTTGGAGTAACTTTGGGCAGCCTGTATATTGGAGCTCAGGGCTGTGTTCCTGTGTTGCTGGAGAATTCATATGGTATGTCTTGTTCTGGAACTTGTTGGCCCTTGGGTAGTGCTTGGTTTCAATGTAGGTATAGAGGCGTTTGATGAGCTCCTGTCAATTAATGTTCCCTGGAGTCAGAAGTTCTCTGGTGTTCTCAGGGTTTGTACTTAAGCTTCCTGCTTCTGGTTTTCAATCTTATTTTTAGAGTAGTCTCAAGACTTCTCCTTCTATACAGCACTGATGGTAAAACATCTAGGTTAAAGATGAAAAGTTTCTCTACAGTGAGGGACACCCAGAGAGGTTCACAGAGTTACATGGAGAAGAGAAGGAGGAGGAGGGAGTTAGAGGTGACCTGAATGAGATGAGGTGGAATCAATAGAGGAGAGAGCAAGCTAACCAGTAATCACTTCCTTATGTGCACTCCACAATTGGACCACTCAGAGATGTTCATGGAGTTATACAGAGAAGAGAAGAGAAGAGGAATGAAGCAAACAGAGGTGGCCAGGAGGATAAAAGGGGGGAATTAAAAGGAGAGAGACAGATCCAGCTAGTAATCAGTTCCCTAAGTGTTCTCCACTGTCTGGAACACAGAGAAATTCGCAGAGTTGGGTAGAGAACAGAGGGGGTAGGGAGGAGACACAGGCCACCTGGTGGAGAAAAAGGAGAGTGCAAAGGGGGAGAGTGCAGTCAAGCCAGTAATCTCGCTCACAAGTAAAAATGGGTACTGAAGATTGGGTTCTTAAAGGTAAAAAATTGATAACAAATACCAAAAAGCAAAGATTAAAAATCTCGAGTAGGTTTTGGAATTTCAAAAATACAATATTAAAGAAGAAAAAAGCGAAAAAAAAGTCACAAAAATTATATATATATATATATATATATATATATATATATACACACGAAGTTTGCTTTTAAAAGATAGGGCATTTTTTTTTTTTGCAAAGTAATAGTATGTTATAAAAGTGAAAATTAAATGAATAATAGAGGACCTAAAATTAAAAAAAAAATTAAAAAGAAGAATGATCATAAAAATAGTAAAAATATATCTAGGACTTTCTCTGGTGTTGTTGTGGATATTTTGGGGTCAGTTCATTTTCAGTTAGTTTCTTGGTCTGACTTATATTTGTCAAGATCTATAGGTCCCTTCATATGTAGTCGGTACTAATGACAGAGTTTTAGTCTATTGCACCTTTCACTTCCAAGGCAGTTCCCTCTGTTTTAGCTTCTTCTGTTTGCTGGTCTCTTCAGTGTCTGATTTCTGCCCTGACACAAAGAGGGCAGTGGTGGACACTTTTTTAAGGCTCACTTGTTCAGTCACGCTGTGGGGAGGGAGGAAAGCTGCAAACAAATAACACTGGTGTGTGCTCGCAGTGCCTCAGCCACACTGGGCCTGCCCCTGCTCACGGCACGTGTACCCTCCTTGCCAACGCTGCTCAGGCTCTAGGTTGCTCCACTGGGAACCGTCTGAGGCTGGTCCTGGGCTGCATGCACCTCCCAGGTCTAAGCCGCTCACGTTCAGGCACACGGGTAGTCCCCAGAGGTGCAGACTCAGTTGGGCCTTTGTTTTGTGCCCTTCTCAGGTCTGAGCAGCTCAGGTGATGAGGTGTTTGGCGAGCATGGTCACTGGGACTTATTGCCTCCTTCATCCCTGTCACTTGGTTTTCTGGGTGTATAACCGGCACACCTTCTCATGAGGATGTTGACCATCCAGAACTCCAAGAAGTCTTAGTTAGCAAAGAAGCCTGCTTGTGGTTTTGTAGATAATGTCTCTCTGGGGCTGTGATTGCCCCCTTCCAGCTCTGGCTGCCTGTCACCGTAGGGAGCTGGTCTGAAGCCAGGTATCTCTGTTCAGTCCTTTGTTCTGTGCACGGGCCTGGCAGTGTCTTAGGTTAGGGTTGGCTTTTCACGTGGTAGTTATCCCACAGTCTGGTTTGCTAGCCAAGTTAGTTTGCTCAGATTGCACTTGGGGAATTTAGGCCACATCCTTACTCTAAGCAATGCAGCCCGCACCTCCCTGCCCAGCCCCCACTTGCTAGTGGTGGGTGCAGGTGTCTGTGCTGCTTTTCCACTGGGGGAGTTACCGTTGGGCTCATAGTCTGTAGGTTTTAATTATTTATTTATTTTTCCTCCCTGCTATGTTGCCCTCTGTGCTTCCAAGGCTTGCCAGAGACTCAGCAGTGAGAGTGTTTCCTGATGTTTGGAAACTTATTTCTTTTTAAGACTCCCTTCCCAGGATGGAGCTCTGTCCCTACCTCTTTTGTCTCTTTTTTTTTTGTCTTTTATATTTTTTCCTACCTCCTTTCGAAAACAATGGTTCACTTTTCTGGGTGCCTGATGTCCTCTGCCAGCATTCAGAAGTTGTTTTTGCGGAATTTCCTCAGCATTTAAATGTTCTTTTGATGAATTTGTGGGGGAGAAAGTGGTCTCCCCATCCTATGCCTCCACCATCTTAGGACCACCTCTCCTTTGCTATTTTTAATATTCTCTACTCATCTTTAATTTTTGTCATTTTAATTACAATGTGTCTTAGTGTGGATCTTTTTGGGTTGATCCTATTTGGAACTTTCTGTGCTTCTTGGACTAGAATGTCTGTTTCCTTTTCCAGGTTAGAAATGTTTTCAATTACTATGTCTTCAAATGAGTTCTCTGCCACTTTCTCTCTCCTTCTTTTTTGAATCCTTTAATGTGAAAGTTAGTACGTTGATGCTGTTCCAGAAGTCTCTCCATTTTAAAAATTCTTTTTTCTTTTTTCTATTCAGCTTGCATGATTCTCACTACTGTTTCAGTTCACTGATCTGCCCTCTGTATCACCTAATATACTGCAAAATTTCTTTTGGTGTATTTTTGTTTAAGTTATCCTTCAATTCTGTTTGATTTTTTAAACTATAATTTCTGTTTTTCTTAAGCTTCTTGCTATGTTCATCCATTCTTCTAAATTTGTTGAGCATGTTTATGGTCATTTTCATGGAAACTTTATTAGGTAGAATGGTTATCTCCACTTTGCTTTGTTCTTCTGGTGTTTTATCTTGTTCCATCATTTTGGAAAATATTCCTCTGTCATTTCATTTTTCTTATTTCTATATTTTTATTTCAAAGCATTAAGTAGAATGCTTACACTTTTGTGTCTTCGAGAAGTAGCTTTATGTAGGATATATTCTTATGTGTCCCAGAAGTCTACTCTTTCTGGTCTCCAGAGCCAAATGGACTAGGGATGCTCCCAGTGTAGGCTGTGTGGGTCCTTCTGTTGTGATGAGATGAGTACCGTGGTTGGTCTGGTAGGTGTGGTTGGCCTCTTGTCTGCTGATTGCCAGGCCCTGCCCTGGCAGTTGATGGGTGTGGCTGGGTCACAAGGTAGATGGCTGAAGAGCTCCAAAGTGTCACAGGGCTAGTGCTGCAACCACTGCTGCTTCTGCTGCTGCCAAAGCCATAAAGTTGAACCAAAGAAAGAGCTTAAGTATTTGGATAAAGATATGGGATTTGATCTCTTTAACTAATCATCAAAAAGCAATCAGTTTAGCCAGTTTATTTGTGAAACAAGAAATTAAAAACTAACTTCTCTTTTAAAAAAATATCAAAGATCCTGGATCTAGTGTTGGCCTATTGATGACTGGTCTGGGCTGGTGGGGCTAGTGGAGCTAGTGTTATTTTGCTGGTGGGTGGCACTTAGGTCTATGGAGTCCCAGGGCTAGTGCTGGACTGCTAGTGGGTAGACCAGGGTGCTGGAATCTTTGGTTCTAGGACCCTGGGGGTCCCAGAGTTGGTGTCAGTCCACTGGTGGGCCAAGCTGAATCCTGGGGTCTCTGGCTACAGAGTCTAGAGTTTTTCAGAGCTGGTGCTAGCTCTCTGTTATGTGCAAGTGAAGTGTGTGCATGCTCAGTTATGTCCAGCTCTTTGCAACCCTGTGGACTATAACCTGCCAGGCTCCTCTGTCCATGAAATTTTCCAGGCAAGAATACTGGAGTGGGTTGCCATTTCCCACTCTAGGGAATCTCCTTGACCCAGAGATTGAGCTCATGTATATGTCTACCACACACAACCTGTGACCAAGTGAGTACCTCATGATGTGAGGTACATAAACGATTTCAACTGTTACATAGTCAGTTCATTTCAGTCGCTCAGTGGTGTCTGACTCTTTGTGACCCCATGAACCGCAGCATACCAGGCCTCCCTGTCCATCACTAGCTCCTGGAGTCCACTCAAACCCATGTCTATTGAGTCAGTGATGCCATCCAACCATCTCATCCTCTGTCATCCCCTTCTCCTCCTGCCCTCAATCTTTCCCAGCATCAGGGTCTTTTCCAATGAGTCAGCATAGTCACTATTTACAAAACATAGGATGAAAGGCTGAACAAGCCATCTTGGCCAATTTGCTCTCGCCTCACATTCTATGTGCAGTCCATCTTCTGTGATGTCCCCTTGGCAAGTAACACTGACCCTTGGATTTACATCTTGCTACCGCAGTAACTACAACAACAATCAGTTACACCCCCAATACAAAACAAAACACAATGCCAGGTATCACCTGGAACTCATGTTGAAGTCCTTGCCCTCATGGGGCTAGAAAAGCCAGTCACCACATGTGGAGCACCTTTATTTTACATGGCCAGGTCCAGTCCAGCATCTTTCCTTGTGAAATTGCAGGAAAGCCTCTACAAGGGCAACTCCACTCCTGCAGAATTTTATTAAGGACCCATAAAACCCCCTACAGGTGCCATGCCAACTGCTTCAAGGAGATTTTTGTGGCATTCACAGCCCACCCAAAGGTTCCAAATACTTTCACACTGTTATAAATCTGCAAGAGAATCAGAGGGTAGTAGCACATCACAGCACACAGCCTTTACAGTACACAGTCCTACTAAACCTATATAACAGGACACAGCATTGACAGCACACTGTTCTACTAAACCTTCATCACAGGACACAGCCTTTACAGTACACTGTTCTACATAAGACACAGACTTTATGGTAAAATGTTCTACTAAACCTACATCACAGCACACAGCCTTTACAGCACATTGATCTACTAAGCCTACATCACAGGACACAGCCTGTACGGTACACTGATCTATTAAACATACATCACAGCACACAGCCTTTACAGCACACTGTTCTCCTAAACCTACATCGCAGGAAAAAGCCTTTACAGCATGGTGTTCTACTAAACCTACATCACAGCACACAGCTTTCACAGTACACTGTTCTACAAAACCTACATCACAGGACACAGCCTATATAGCACAGGGTTCTACTAAACTTACATCACAGCATGCAGCCTGTACAGTACACTGTTCTACTAAACCTATATGACAGGACACAGCCGTTAGAGCACACGGTTCTACTAAATATACACCACAGGACACAGCCTTTACAGTAAACTGTTCTACTAAACCTACATCACAGTACACAGCCTTTACAGCACAGTGTTCTACTAAACCTACATCATAGCACACAGCCTTTACAGTACATGGTTATACTAAACCTACATCACAGGACACAGCCTTTATAGCACACTGTTCTAATAAACCTACATCACAGGACACAACCTGTACAACACAGTGTTCTACTAAACCTGCATCACAGCACATAGCCTGTACAGTACACTGTTCTCCTTAAACTTACATCACAAGACACAGCCTTTACAGCACATTGTTCTACTAAACCTACATCACAGGACACAGACTCTAGAGTACACTGTTCTACTAAACCTACATCACAAGACATAGCCTGTACAGCACAGGGTTTCTACTAAACCTACGTTACAGCACACAGCCTGTACAGTACACTGTTCTACTAAACCTATGTGACAAGACACCGCCATTACAGTAAACTGTTCTATTAAACCTACATCACAGGACACAGTCTTTACAGTACACTGTTCTACTAAACCTACATCACTGGACACAGCCATTGCAGTACACTGTTATACTAAACCTACATCACAGGAGACAGCCTTTACAGTAATCTGTTCTACTAAACCTACATCACAGGAGACAGCCTTTACAGTACTCTGTTCTACTAAAACTGCATCACAGGGCACAGTGGTTATGGTACACTGTTCTACTAAACCTACATTACAAGACATAGCCAGTACAGCACAGGGTTCTAGTAAACCTACATCACAGCACATAGCCTGTACAGTATACTGTTCTACTAAACCTATATTACAGGACACAGCCATTACAGCACATGGTTCTACTAAACCTACATCACAGGACACAGTGGTTATGATACACTGTTCTACTAAACCTACATTACAAGTCATAGCTTGAACAGCACAGGGCTTCTACTAAACCTACATTACAGCACACAGCCTGTACAGTACACTGTTCTACTAAACGTATGTGACAGGACACCGCTGTTACAGTAAACTGTTCTACTAAACCTACATCACAGGACACAGTCTTTACAATACACTGTTCTACTAAACCTACATCACAGGACACAGCCTTTACAATATACTGTTCTACTAAAGTTACCTCACAGGACACAGCCTTTACAATACACTGTTCTACTTAACCTACATCACAGGAAACAGCCATTACAGTACACTGTTCTACTAAACTTAACTCACAGGACACATGGGTTACAGCACAGTGTTCTACTAAACCTACTTCACATCACACAGCCATTGCAGTACACTGTTGTACAAACCTACATCACAGCACACAGCACTTACAGTACATTGTTCTACTAAATCTACATCACAGGACACAGTCTTTACAGTACACTGTTCTACTAAACCTACATCACAGGACACAGCTGTTACAGTACACTGTTCTAGTAAACCTACATCACAGGACACAGAATTTATAGTACACTATTCTAGTAAACCTACATTACAGGACACAACCTTAACAGCACAGTGTTCTACTAAACCTGCGTGACAAGACACAGCCTTTAGAGTACACTGTTCTAATAAACCTACATCACAGGACACAGAATTTATAGTACACTATTCTAGTAAACCTACATTACAGGACACAACCTTAACAGCACAGTGTTCTACTAAAACCTACATCACTACACACAGACTTTACAGTACATTGTTCTACTAAATCTATATCACAGGACACAGGCTTTACAGTACACTATTCTACTAAACCTACATCACAGGACACAACCTTAACAGCACAGTGTTCTACTAAACCTACATCACAACACACAGACTTTACAGTACATTGTTCTACTAAATCTATATCACAGGACACAGGCTTTACAGTACACTTCTGCTAAAAGTACATCACAGGACACAGCCATTACAGCACAGTGTTCTACTAAACCTATGTCACAGGGCACAGCCATTAAGGTACTCTATTCTACTAAATTTACATCACAGGATGCAGCCATTTCAGCAAGTTCAGTTCAGTTCAGTTCAGTTCAGTCGCGTCTGACTCTTTGCGACCCCATGAAAGGCAGCACGCCAGCCCTCCCTATCCATCTCCAACTCCTGGAGTTCACTCAAACTCACATCCATCAAGTCCATGATGCCATCCAGCCATCTCATCCTCTGTCGTCCCCTTCTCCTCCTGCCCCCAATCCCTCCCGGCATCAGAGTCTTTTCCAATGAGTCAACTCTTCACATGAGGTGGCCAAAGTACTGGAGTTTCAGCTTTAGCATCATTCCTTCCAAAGAACACTCAGGATTGATCTCCTTTAGAATGGACTGGTTGGATCTCCTTGCAGTCCAAGGGACTCTCAAGAGTCTTCTCCAACACCACAGTTCAAAAACATCAATTCTTTGGTGCTCATCCTTCTTCACAGTCCAAATCTCACATCCATACATGACTACTGGAAAAACTATAGCCTTAACTAGATGGACCTTTGTTGGCAAAGAAATGTCTCTGCTTTTTAATATGCTATCTAGGTTGGTCATAACATTTCTTCCAAGGAGTAAGCGTCTTTCCATTTCATGGCTGCAATCACCATCTGCCATGATTTTGGAGCCCAGGAAAATAAAGTCTGACACTGTTTCTACTGTTTCCCCATCTATTTCCCATGAAGTGATGGGACTGAATGCCATGATCTTCGTTTTCTGAATGTTGAGCTTTAGGCCAACTATTTCACTCTCTACTTTCACTTTCATGAAGAGGCTTTTTAGTTCCTCTTCACTTTCTGCCATGAGGGTAGTATCATCTGCATATCTGAGGTTATTGATATTTCTCCCGGCAGTCTTGATTCCAGCTTGTGCTTCTTCCAGTCCAGCGTTTCTCATGATGTACTCTGCATATAATTAAATAAGGAGGGTGACAATATACAGCCTTGAGGTACTTTTTCCTATTTGGAACCAGTCTGTTATTCCATTTCCAATTCTAACTCTTGCTTCCTGACTTGCATATAGGTTTCTCAAGAGGCAGGTCATGTGGTCTGGTATTCCCATCTCTTTCAGAATTTTCCACAGTTTATTGTGATCCACAAAGTCAAAGGCTTTGGCACAGTCAATAAAACAGAAATAGATGTTTTTCTGAAACTCTCTTGCTTTTTTGATGATCCATCAGATGTTGGCAATTTGATCTCTGGTTCCTTTGCCCTTTCTAAAACAAGCTTGAACATCTGGAAGTTCCCAGTAAATGTATTGCTGAAGCTTGGCTTGGAGAATTTTGAGCATTACTTTACTAGCATGTGAGATGAGTGCTACCCCACGTCCAAGGTCAGGGGCAGCCAGGAGAGGCCACCCTGTGTCCGATGTCAGGGGTGGCTGGGAGGAGCCACCCCATGCCCAAGGCCAGGGGTGGCAGCTGGGAGGAGCAAGCCAATGTCCAAGGAGTGGTGGCTGTGTGGGCACCATAGCACTAGAGGAGCTATCCCACGTTGAAGGTCAGGAAGGGCAGCGGTGAGGAGATACCCTTCGTCCAAGGTAAGGAGCAACAGCTGCGCTTTGCTGGAGTAGCCATGAAGAGTTGCCCCACGTCCAAGGTAAGAGAAACCCAAGTAAGATGGTAGGTGTTGCAAGAGGGCATCAGAGGGCAGACACACTGAAGCCATACTCACAGAAATCTAGTCAACCTATCACACTAAGACCACAGCCTTGTCTAACTCAATGAATCTAAGCCATGCCCGTGTGGCAACCCAAGATGGGAGGGTCATGGTGGAGAGGTCTGACAGAATGTGGTCCACTGGAGAAGAGAATGGCAAACCACTTCAAAATTCTTGCCTTGAGAACCCCATGAACAGTATGAAAAGGCAAAATGACAGGATACTGAAAGAGGAACTCCCCAGGTCAGTAGGTGCCCAATATGCTACTGGAGATCAGTGGATAAATAACTCCAGAAATAATGAAGGGATGGAGCCAAAGCAAAAACAATACCCAGGTGTGGATGTGACTGGTGATAGAAGCAAGGTCCCATGCTGTAAAGAGCAATATTGCATAGGAACCTGGAATGTCAGGTCCATGAATCAAGGCAAATGGGAAGTGGTCAAACAAGAGATGGCAAGAGTGAATGTCGATATTCTAGGAATCAGCAAACTAACATGGACTGGAATGGGTGGATTTAACTCAGATGACCATTATATCTACTACTGAGGGCAGGAATCCGTTAGAAGAAAAGGAGTAGCCATCATGGTCAACAAAAGAGTCTGAAATGGAGTACTTGGATGCAATCTCGAAAATGACAGAATGATTTCTGTTCGTTTCCAAGGCAAGCCATTCAATATCACGGTAATCCAAGTCTATGCCCCAACCAGTAATGCTGAAGAAGCTGAAGTTGAATGGTTCTATGAAGACCTACAAGACCTTTTAGAATTAACACCCAAAAAAGATGTCCTTTTCATTATAGGGGACTGGAATGCAAAAGTAGGAAGTCAAGAAACACCTGGAGTAACAGGCAAATTTGGCCTTGGAATGCGGAATGAAGCAGGGCAAAGACTAATAGAGTTTTGCCAAGAAAATGCACTGGTCATAGCAAACACCCTCTTCCAACAACACAAGAGAAGACTCTACACATGGACATCACCAGATGGTCAACATCAAATCAGATTGATTATATTATTTGCAGCCAGTGATGGAGAAGCTCTATACAGTCAGCAAAAACAAAACCAAGATCTGACTGTGGCTCAGATCATGAACTCCTTATTACCAAATTCAGACGGAAATTGAAGAAATTAGCGAAAACTGCTAGACCATTCAGGTATGACCTAAATCAAATCCCTTATGAGTGTACAGTGGAAGTGAGAAATAGATTTAAGGGCCTAGATCTGATAGATAGAGTGCCTGATGAACTACAGAATGAGGTTCGTGACATTGTACAGGAGACAGGGATCAAGACCATCCCCATGGAAAAGAAATACAAAAAAGCAAAATGGCTGTCTGGGGAGGCCTTACAAATAGCTGTGAAAAGAAGAGAGGTGAAAAGCGAAGGAGGAAAGGAAAGATATAAGCATCTGAATGCAGAGTTCCAAAGAATAGCAAGAAGAGATTAGAAAGCCTTCTTCAGCGATCAATGCAAAGAAATAGAGGAAAACAACAGAATGGGAAAGACTAGAGATCTCTTCAAGAAAATTAGAGATACCAAGGGAACATTTCATGCAAAGATGGGCTCGATAAAGGACAGAAATGTTCTGGACCTAACAGAATCAGAAGATATTAAGAAGAGGTGGCAAGAATACATGGAAGAACTGTATAAAAAAGATCTTCACGACCCAGATAATCACGATGATGTGATCACTCACCTAGAGCCAGACATCTTTTTTTTTTAATTTTTATTTTAATTTTAGTTTACTTTACAATACTGTATTGGTTTTGCCAAACATTGACATGAATTCACCACGAGTGTACATGCGTTCCCAAACATGAATCCCCTCCCATCTGCCACCCTATAACATCTCTCTGGGTCCTCTCCATGCACCAGCCCCAAGTATCCTGCATCCTGCATTGGACATAGACTGGCGATTCGTTTCTTACATGATAGTATACATGTTTCAATGCCATTCTCCCATCTCATCCCACCCTCTCCCTCTCTCTCTCCCCCAGAGTCCAAAAGTTCACTCTATAAATCTGAGTCTTTTTTGTTGGAGCCAGACATCTTGGAATGTGAAGTCAAGTGAGCCTTAGAAAGCATCATTATGAACAAAGTTAGTGGAGGTGATGGAATTCCAGTAGAGCTGTTTCAAATCCTGAAAGATGATGCTGTCAAAGTGCCCCACTCAATATGCCAGCAAATTTGGAAAACTCAGGAGTGGCCAGAGGACTGGAAAAGGTCAGTTTTCATTCCAATCCGAAAGAAAGGCAATGTCAAAAAATGCTCAAGGGGAGGGGGAGAAGATGGTGGAGGAATAGGACAAGGAGATTACTTTCTCCCTCACAAATTCCTCAAAAAAACATTTCAACGCCGAGCAAACTCCACAAAACAACTTCTGAATGCTGGCAGAGGACATCAACCACCCAGAAAAGCAGATCATTGCCTTCAAAAACAGGTAGGGAAAAATATAAAAGACAAAAAAAGAGACAAGAAGGTGCGGAGGGAGCTCCGTCCCGGGTAGGGAAGCCCGACCCAAGAAAGGAACTTTAAGAAGAGAGGTTTCCAAACACCAGGAAACACTCTCCCTGCCAAGTCTGTGGCGAGCCCTGGAAGCACAGAGGGCATCATAACAGGAACGATACATAAATGAATAATTAAAACCGACAGATTACAAGCCCAACAGTGACTTCCCCAGCGGAAAAGCAGCAGAGAAACCTGCACCCGCCACTAGCAAGTGGGGGCAGGGCAGGGACACACGCGAGGTGCAGGCTGCACGGCTTTGTAAGAATCGGGTAGGATCGCCTGGCAAGTAACCAGAACGAACTAACTTGGGCTAGTAAACCAGACTGGGGGATAGATAACCACATGAAAAGCTCGAACATAGGACACCACCAGGACCTCACACAGAACAAAGGACAGAACGGAAGTAGCTGGTTGCAGACCATCCCCCGCCAGGGACAGGCAGCCAGAGCCATAAGGGCTGGAAAGGGACAATCACAGCCCCGGAGAGACTTTCCCTGCCAAACGGCAAGCAGGCTTCTTTGCTAAAACTTCTGGGGGTGCTGGTCAATGGTACACCCAGAAGACTGAACAGCAGGGGTGAGAAACGTGACAGGTCGCAGAGACTGCGTTCCCCAAACACCTGGGAAACTCGGACTTGGGAAGGGCACGAAACGCAACCCCAACCCTATCTGCGCCAATGGGAGATAGCTGAGCGCCAAACCCGAGCGGATTAGACTAGGGAGGGGAACACAGCCGAGGGCCGGCCTGATGGTTCCCGGCGGAGCAGCATGGAGCCCGAGCGGCACGGCTTGTGTGCCCACAGCGCGCTGTGTGATCAGCCTGTGCGCCCGCAGTGCACCGCCGTGAGTGGCCTGTGCTCCGCGAGCAGGGACAGACCCAACGGGGCTGAGGCACCACGTAGACATGACAGTGTTATCTGTGTGCAGCATCCCTCCCTCCCCACAGCGAGGTTGAACAGTGAGCCAAAAAAAAAAAAAAGGGTCCACCACCGACCGCCCCCCA
>SJYR01005179.1:3523-14322 GCA_006410655.1 Kobus ellipsiprymnus
GTTAATATAGTATAATTTAGCATGAAAAGAAGAGTTGTTCATTAATAATTCATGTCAAAGAAAGAGGTGCCTAGGAGTGTTAAAACAGTTTGATAGGAACAATGGATTAGCTTGGAGATTTGTCTTGAAATTTAATTCACATATTAAATGTATCATTTATTTGTACCTTTATCTGGACCAGTGGTGAACTCAATTTGACAAGCATCATATATTTCAGTCAACAAAATCTAAGAAAGACTTTTTTCAATAAGAAATGACATTGTAACATATTAAAATGGCACACATGTACAACTTGTTTGAAAAATGTTTTTTATCTCATTATTTATTTTCAAATGTAAGAAATACAAACATTTTAAAAGCAAGATTTTTACTTATAGTATACTAAGCACTGTAACTTTCCTCTTGTGTATTTTCAAGTTCTGGAAGGTCCTCAAGCTTGGTATGATATTCAGACAAATATATCTTCCAAGGTCAGAGCTTTGGGTCTGGAGCTTGAGAAAATGGCAGTTTCTCATCACTTCCAACCTCATCCAGGACTTCCTTTCTCTTTGGTTACTTTTTGTCATTTAGCACTCACTGGTTTGCTTTTTACATTCAGATTACATTTATTACTCCTTCATTGGCTCATCTTTTCCATAAATAGAAGTATTCTTGAAATTTTCACTCCTCTTTTTGATTCTTATTCCCTTGACTGTTTCTAATATTACATTTTGGAAGATACTCACCCTGTATCTCTATACTTATCTCTAACAATAATAAACTAAGGATTCAAAACTAAACTGATCCCCCTACTTTCAAAATTTGTTCCACTTCACTGTTCCTAATCTTAGTTCATTACTTCATGTTCATGAACCTATTCTGGTTATATTAATCAATAGTAATGTCACTTTAAGAAATATCATAAGACATCCCTTATATGTAGACTCTTAAAATAAATGATACAAATGAACTTATTTATGAAACAGAAACATACTCAAAGACTTGGAGAACAAAGTTAGGTTGCCAGCAGGGAAGGATGGGGGGAGAGATATTTAAGGAGTTTGGGATTAACACCCATGCTCTGCTATATGTATACCTATGGCTGATTCATGTTGAGGTTTGACAGAAAACAACAAAATTCTGTAAAGAATTATCCTTCAATTAAAAAATAAATACATTCAAATAAATTAAAAAAAATAAAGTGGATAACCAACTTGGGTCTACTGTATAGCACAGGGAATTCTGCTCAATGTTATGTGGCATTCTGGATGGGAGGGGAGCTTGGGGGAGAATGGATACATATATATGTATGACTGAGTCACTTGACTGTCCACCTGAAAGTATCATAATATTGTTAATTTGTTCTACTCCAATAAAAAGTTTAAAAATAATAAAAAAAAAATTATTGGTAATATCACTTCACCCTGAACCTAATCAATACTCAATGAAGGATTATTTTGCACTCATGTCATTTCTCCTATTAACTTTAGGCTTCAAATTGTAAGAATTATTTACATCCACATCACCCAGAAGAGTAGCTTAAATGCAGAAAAGATAAATTAAAACATGTATCTTTTAGGAAGGAACACTTGTTTATGAAAGGTTTGTAGCTGTTTCTAAATTGTATGCTTTTTACCTCTTTTTTAGAATTGTTCATTGTTTCAGATGCTTTTTAGTAAAAAAGAAAACATCATAGCTTTGGTGAAATAGTCGATAGGAAATTTTATTTTTTGCACCTTCCCTCCAACTTTATTGAGATATAATTGATATACAGCATTGTATAAGTTTAGGGTGTACAGCATAATGATTGGATAGCATCTACTCCTGCCCAACTAGGAGGTCTAAACAGAAATCTGGGAGCCACAAAGTCCATCCTGAAGCTGTGCTATTGCAGGGAACTAGCAATTCTTGTAGTTTATTCCTCACTCTGAAATAATAGATGTAAAGCTGGAAGCAGAATGTATATTTCCTGGTTATACTAGGAACTAGTTTGATAGTCTGTAGAAGTTCAATGATGCATATTGGTCTCGATCAACTAGTGATTTGAGTTTTCCCATTTATTCTAATTAAAAGCATTCAACTATGGCATAGCTTCAAGTGGGAAATCAGCTTAAAATTTATCCCCACATAACCCTTTATTAATATTGGCATTATAGATACCTATTCATACTGGTATTGAGAAAGATTTGTTGAGTTGGTTTCATGTATGATGTGTTTCCTTCCCATAGCATCAGTATATTTAAATAATTTGCTAAATTCATTCATAGGGATTTTTAAACTGACAAAATATCAGTCTTATTTCTAAGTCTGACTTCACACTTCTCCTGCTCTTTCTTTTTATGTTAATATGGCTAAATACTGAAACATGGCACTTAGCATCAAATTACAGGGGCTCAAACCTGCACTATATTATGGAGTCCTGTATTCTCATTCCAGCCTGGCTGACAACAAGAAGTGTGGGCTAAAATAGTCATCCTGCTCTGTGTCTGGTTATCTTATCTTTAAAATAAGGGGTTGGGTTTATATTACCTCTCAATTGCATTCAAACTCAAAATTCTACAATCATTTTTAATTGTTAAAAGCCATATTTAAATTTTCAGCTTAATCTCTTAAGATCTCATTTGAAACTATAATCAAAATATCAACAATATTGTAAGTGCAAAAAATCTCCTCTATCAGGGAACATGACAGAGTGGTTTATTATAGTCACAGTGAACACTGCAACCCTTTTTCAGTTGGGTGCAAGCCACCAAATAAACTGATTTTGCTCCACCATGGCCAGTGCTGACTCAGGCCTTAATACAGCTAGCAAGTATCCATGCACATGTAAGTTATGATTTGGTTCTAGTACACCATTAAATGCCTTTGAAAGTGATGATGAGGAGCCATTTCAAGAGGCCAATGTAATTCATCCCTGGAAGAGCTTACAAAGCACAATTTAATGTTCTTTACTTTCAGCCCTTATCAAAACTGTTTTAAATCTATGTATAATTAGAACCAAGTCTTTGATTTTTTTAAATAACAATAGCCTATTTAGGGATTAATTTAGTGCTATCTATGCAGAGGATGAGATGGCTGGATGGCATCACTGACTCAATAGACATGAGTTTGGGTGAACTCCGGGAGTTGGTGATGGGCAGGGAGGCCTGGCCTGCTGCAATTCATGGGGTCGCAAAGAGTCAGACATGACTGAGTGACTGAACTGAACTGAACTGAACTGATGTAGAGATCAGAAGATTTTTGATAAATGCATTTCTATATTCATTGCAAGCTCTCCAAACTTCCTTTATAAAAAGTTGTGTACACTCTGCTTTAAGATGCCAGGATTGGGGAAGATTAAACATGGTCTGACAGTTTAATTGAAATAGCTATTGAGAATGAAAGAAAAACACATGTTGCTAGAGGAAATAAGCAGCAACAAATCCTTGCTGAACTTTTTAGACAAGCTAGGGAAAATCAGAAAGACTCTTTATTCAATGATATAGGATGAGTGTATCAAATGGGAGAACTGTTGTCAGAATTTAGGCACCAAGAATTACTGCTAAACTAATGTTATTTATTAGGACTTGTGTCCTGATCCTTTACCTGACTTATCAGAGTGTTATGAGAATCCACCAAGATAAAAGAATATAAGCTATATACACCCCAAAACACTAGTCATAAAATATCAGCTGTCATTTGGGAAACATGGAAATCAGATGACTTCAAATAAGAATCTGAACATCTGATTTTTTTAGAAAACCTAGGGTATCAGAAGATGTTTTGTTTGTTTGTTTTTCCTACATAGCAAAACTATACTAGAGGTGAGTAGCTGGTTTGGCACTTCAGTTTACATTTGCCAATTACATTATTTAATTTACATTACATATTTTACATTATGCCATACTACCAACTACAAGCTAGCTTTACCTTTTTGCCACTGGACTTTTATATATTTGTTCATGTGATGCCCAGGATAGGTACTCTTGGTAATTTTAATTATTTAAAAGCTTATCAAATTACATATTTTGAAAATTTGAAAATAACCCTATGTATCCCCATGCCACTTTTAAAATCTCCATAGTCAATCAAAAACTAGAAGTTTTTACTTCTAAAAGTAAAGTCACTAATTCCATTTTCTTTTTTCACTTAGTGTTAGTTGCCCAGTTGTGTCTGACTCTGAAATTCCATGGGCTGTAGCCCACCAGGCTCCTCTGTCCATGGGATTCTCCAGGCAAAAATACTGCAGTGGGCTGCCATGCCCTTCTCCAGGGGTTCTTCCCAACCCAGGGATTGAACATGGGTCTCCCACATTGCAGGCAGATTCTCTGCCATCTGAGCCACCAGGGAAGCCCTTCTTTCACTAAGAGTCCTTATATTACTAGGATTTAAAGAGCACGTATGGAGAAGGAAATGGCAACCCACTCCAGTATTCTTGCCTGGAGGGTCTCACGGACAGAGGAGTCTGGTGGGCTACAGTCCACGGGTTGCAAAGAGCTGGACATGACCTGTCTCTTATACACATCTAGATGTGTATAAGAGACAGCATCAAAGCAGTTACTTTTTATTCTTTNAAATGGCAACCCACTCCAGTATTCTTGCCTGGAGGGTCTCACGGACAGAGGAGTCTGGTGGGCTACAGTCCACGGGTTGCAAAGAGCTGGACATGACTGAGCGACTACCACCATGCAAAGAGCATGCATGTGAGGGAACAATGTATGATATGTATTAAAACTGATGCTAGTAAAGCATCATCAACTGAAAGGGAATAATGTTCAAAAATTCACTCTAGAAGATATATATCTTTCACATAGATCTGTACTTTAATACACTTAATTTTATATTAAAAAAATTAAACAGATAACTGCAAATTCCTTCCATCCTGTCTCTGTTGGGTATAGGTACCCTACCTTATTTCTGATTTAACTGAGTGTACCAAACTTAGCTCTTAAAAGTAGAAGTGAATGGTGGAACAAAAGGATCCTTTCAGAATATGAACAAAGAAAGGACAAAACATTTTCTAAGTTGTGACTATAATGTATGACTATCTATTAGAGACCCTTGAAATGAGGTATCCTTCTCATTCGAGTGATTTTAATGAGTTTGATTCTCATATAACAACTGGCTTAAAGATAGTGAAAGAAAGTTAGAGTGTTAGTTGCTTTGTCATGTCCCACTCTGCAATTCCATGGACTGTAGCCTATCAGGCTCCTCTGTCCATGGAATTCTCCAGGCAAGAATACTGGAGTGGATTGCTATACAATTCTCCAGGGGATCTTAACTACCCAGGAGTTAAGCCCAGATCTCCAGCAATGCAAGAAGATTTTTTATCATTTGAACTACCTGGGAAGCCAGTTAAAAAAGACAGAGGCTGCACAGCGCTGGAACAGTGAGCGGCTGAGAGGAGATACCCCATGTCCAAGGTCAGGAGCAGCGGCTATGAGGAGATACCACACGTCCAAGGTCAGAGAAACCCCAGTAAGACGGTAGGCACTGGAGCAGCTGTGAGGAGATTCTCCTCACAGGGCAAAGGAGAAGCGCAGAGGAAAAGCCCCAGCAAGATGGTAGGAGGGGTGAATTCACATTTAGAATTAAACCCCATTCCCGCCAGAGACATTCAGAGGGCTCAAACAAACCTTGTGCACACCAGGACCCAGGAACCCCACAGAGACTGAGACAGAACTATCTTTGGGCATCTCCTGTGGAGGTACGGGGTAGCAGTGGTCTGCTGCAGGAACAGGTGCTCTGGGTGTGGGTATGGCATAAGTATTCTTGGAGGAGGTTGCCACTGAAACCACCATGGAGCTGCCAGAACTTACACAGGACTGGGAAATAGACTCTTGGAGGACACAGCAGAAACTTGTGTAGCAGAACCCAGAAGAAAGGAACAGTGACCCCACAGGAGACTTGATTGTGTGTGTCCAGGAGCCTCCAGCAAAGGCATAGTGTTGAGGGCACAGACTGTAACAGTGCATGCATGGGATCTTTTGAGGGAGGTCACCATTATCTCCATTACCTCCACCATAGTTTGGCCCCAGGTAAATAGTGAGGGGGAACACAGCTCCACCCATCAACAGAAAATTGGATTGAAGATTTACTGAGCATGGCCCCGCCCATCAGAACAAGACCCAGTTTCCCCCTCAGTCAGTCTATCCCATCAGGAAACTTCCATAAGCCTCATAACAGACTGAAAAGTACAATCACAGAGAACTAACCAATCTAATCACATGGACCACAGCCTTGTCTAACTCAGTGAAACTATGAGCCATGACATGTAGGGCCACCCAAGACAGACGTGTCATGGTGGAGAGTTCTGACAAAATGTGGTCCACTGGAGAAGGGAATGGCAAACCACTTCAGTATTCCTCCCTTGAGAATCCCATGAACAGTATGAAAAGGCAAAAAGATATGACACTGAAAGATGAACTCCCCACCTACTGGTAGGTGCCCATTATGCTACTGGAGATGAGTAGAGAGATAATTACAGAAAGAATGAAGAGATGGAAACAAAGCAAAAACAACACCCAGTTGTGGATGTAACTGGTGATGGAAGCAAGGTCCAATGCTGTAAAGAGCAATATTGCATAGGAATCTGAAATGTTAGGTTCATGAATCAATGCAAATTGGACACAATCAAACAGGAGATAGCAAGAGTGAACATCGACATTCTAGGAGTCAGCGAACTAAAATGGACTGGAATGCCTGAATTTAACTCAGATGACCATTTTATCTACTGGTGTGGGCAAGAATCCCTTAGAAGAAAAGGAATAGCCATCATAGTCAACAAAAGAGTTCAAAATGCAGTACTTCAATGCAGTCTCAAAAATGACAGAATGATCTCTGTTCAATTCCAAAACAAACCATTCAATATCACAGTAATCCAACTCTATGCTGCGACCATTATTGCTGAAGAAGCTGGAGTTGAATGGTTCTATGAAGACCTACAAGACCTTCTAGAATTAACACCCCCAAAAGATGCCCTTTTCATTATAGGGGACTGGAATGCAAAGTGGGAAGTCAAGAAACACTGGGAATAACAGGTATATTTAGCCTTGGAGTACAGAATGAAGCAGGGCAAAGGCTAATAGAGCTCGCCAAGAGAACACACTGTTCATAGCAAACACCTTCTTCCAACAACACAAGAGAAGACTCTACACATGGGCATCACCAGATGGTCAATACCGAAATCAGATTGATTATATTTTTTGCAGCCAAAGATGGAGAAGCTCTATACTGTCAGCAAAAACAAGACTGGGAGCTGACTGTGGCTCAGATCATGAGCTCCTTATTGCCAAATTCAGACTTAAATTGAAGAAAGTAGGGAAAACCACTACACCATTCAAGTATGACCTAAATAAAATCCCTAACGATTATACAGTGGAAGAGAGAAATAGATTTAAGGGACTGGATCTGATAGACAGAGTGCCTAATGAACTATGGACACAGGTTCATGACATTGTGCAGGAGACAGGGAGCAAGATCATTCCCAAGAAAAAGAAATGCAAAAGAGTAAAATGGCTGTCTGAGGAGGGCTTACAAAGAGCAGAGAAAAGAAGAGAAGCAAGAAGCAAAGGATAAAAGGAAAGATATACCTATTTGAATGCAGAGTTCTAAAGAATAGCAAGGAGAGACAAGAAAGCCTTCCTCAGTGATCAGTGCAAAGAAATAGAGGAAAACAGTAGAATGGGAAAGACTAGAGATCCCTTCAAGAAAATTAGAAACACCAAGGGAACATTTCATGCAAAGATGGGCTCAATAAAGAACAGAAATGGTATGGACCTAACAGAAGCAGAAGATATTAAGAAGAGGTGGCAAGAATACACAGAAGAACTGTACAAAAATGATCTTCACCCCCCATATAATCACGATGATGTGATCACTCTGGAGCCAGACATCCTGGAATGTGAAGTCAAGTGGGTCTTAAGAATCATCACTAAAAATAAAGCTAGTTAAGGTGATGGAATTCCAGTTGAGCTATTTCAAATCCTAAAAGATGATGCTGTGAATGTGCTGCACTTAACATGCCAACAAATTTGGAAAACTCAGCAATGGCCACAGGACTGGAAAAGGTCAGTTTTCATTTCAATCCCAAGGAAAGGCAATGCCAAAGAATGCTCAAACTACCACACAACTGCACTCATCTCACACACTGCCAAAGTAATGCTCAAAATTCTCCAAATCAGGATTCAACAATACGTGAACCATGAACTTCCAGATATTCAAGTTGGTTTTAGAAAAGGCAGAGGAACCAGAGATCAAATTGCCGACCTCTGCTGAACCATCGGAAAAGCAAGAGAGTTCCAGAAAACACCTACTTCTGCTTTATTGACTATGCCAAAGCCTTTGACTGTGTGGATCATAATAAACTGTGGAAAATTCTGAAAGAGATGGGAATACTAGACCACCTGACCTGCCTCTTGAGAAACCTGTATGCAGGTCAGGAAGCAACAGTTAGAACTGGACATGGAATAACAGACTGGTTCCAAACAGGAAAAGGAGTAGGTCAAGGTTGTATATCGTCACCATGCCTATTAAGCTTATATGTAGAGTATATCATAAGAAATGCTGGGCTGGATGAATCACAAGCTGGAATCAAGATTGCTGGGAGAAATATCAGTAACCTCAGCTATGCTGATAATACCACCCTTATGCCAGAAAGTGAAGAAGAACTAAAGAGCCTCTTGGTGAAAGTGAAAGAAGAGAGTGGAAAAAGTTGGCTTAAAGCTCAACATTCAGAAAACTAAGATCATGGCATCTGGTCTCATCGTTTCATGGCAAATAGATTGGGAAACGGTGGAAACAGTGTCAGACTTTATTTTTTTGGGCTCCAAAATCACTTCAGATGCTGACTGCAGCCATGAATTTAAAAGCTTCTTACTCCTTGGAAGGAAAGTATGACCAACCTTGACAGCATATTAAAAAGAGACAATACTTTGCCAAGAAAGGTCCATCTGTCAAGGCTATGGTTTGCCCAGTGGTCATGTATGGATGTGAGAGTTGGACTGTGAAGAAAGCTGAGCCCTGAAGAATTGATGCTTTTGAACTGTGGTATTGGAGAAGACTCTTGAGAGTCCCTTGGACTGCAAGGAGATCCATCCAGTCCATCTTCAAGGAAATCAGTCCTGAATATTCATAGGAAGGACTGACATTGAAGCTGAAACTCCAGTACTTTGGCCACCTGATGCAAAGAACTGACTCATTTGAAAAGACTCTGATGTTAGGAAATATTGAAGGCAGGAGGCGAAGGGGACCACAGAGGATGAGATGGTTGGATGGAATCACCGACTAAATGGACATGAGTTTGAGTAAACTCTGGAAGTTGGTGATGGACAGGGAGGCCTGGCATGCTGCAGTCCATGGGGTTGCAAAGAGTAGGACATACATGACTGAGTGATGGAACTGAACTTACCTCTGTTAATGATGAGATTGCTAGAAAAATACAGTTTTTTAAAAATGTTCTGAGATAAATTACTATACTTAGTTATTGGAGACAATTAATGTTTGGGCTATTCTGACTTGAATTTTTGTTTTAAGTTGTTTCTGAGATTTCTTGAAAAGATAAACCAATGACATTATTTTTTATACTACTTCAACTGGCTCTGAGTGTGTACATGCATATGTGTGCTTCATGAATGATGGCTGGTGATTTTCACTGGGACATTATCAGTTAATACTGTTTCAAATATCTTTTTTCCCCCATCAGTTCTCACCTCTCTAACACTTCAATTACATCTCTGCTTACCTTTCTTCTTCTTTTTTTTCTTCCTTTTGTGTGTTCCCTTTCCCGTTGTCTCTCTAGGCTTAAATACATCTTACTGACATATCTTACAGCTCTTCAATTCTTAATTCATCTCTGCAATGTTGCTGTTAAACTAATCAGTAAAGTTCTTAATTTTAGATACTAACTTTTTATATATTTTCAAATTGCTTCTCTTTTTACAATTCCAAATTGTATAGTAAAATTTCATCCTTTTTTTTAGGTTCTTCCACATATTAATTATATTGGTTTTATAATTTTTTTGGTAATTCCCTTATTTGAATCTCTTGAGGATCTATTTCCATTGTCTCTGTGTTTGCCCCTCCCCCTTTTCTGTCTTCAATCATTACTTGACTTCTATTATGACTAGTTATTTCATATTGGATCACAAGAATTGTGCATAAAAAGTGTAAAGGTAATTTTAGTATCTGGGTGATGACATTTTCCCCAGAGAATTTTTGCTTTTGCTTTGGCATTCAGCTAGCAGAAGAATTCCAACAATCTAGGATTCTTATAATTCAATTAGAAGTTTAAATGATTGCATGCTGGGCCACTGTTAATAATGGTCCAGTTGTAGCTTACTCTTTCTTCCAGAGAAGCCTTCTTTGGTATTCCAATCAGAAGACCGGCATATTGTATAGAATCCTGCCTCCTTGAATTGCCCTTATCTTTTACTTTGGTCACTTCAATCTCATAAGATGGGGAAAACTCCGCTTATATTTCCATCTCCTACACATCATTTTCATAATTGGTAGGACTCTGGAATAAAATTGCTTCTGAAATAAAGTGAAATAATTATGGCTAGGCTTGTATTCTAGATGTTCCCCATGTTCCTGATCTCCTCCCTATAACTGCCTACTGCCTTGGAAAGATGAATCTGCCAGGCAGAAATTCTCTGTTAAGTATCTTTTTTAATGTTTTATTTAACATGAAGTAAATGCTTATTATTTACTTCATCTTAAATAAAACACCCAGCATTGGAGTATGTTAACAAATAGCAACATTTTTATCAAACTCTTTCTGTTTCATAAATATATTAATATAATCATCTAAATAATTTTTCAGCTAGTATAGCACAATTGGT
>SJYR01005179.1:18446-28586 GCA_006410655.1 Kobus ellipsiprymnus
ACATTCTAGGAATCAGTGAACTAAAATGGACTGGAATGGGTGAATTTAACTCAGATGACCATTATATCTACTACTGCGGGCAGGAATCCCTCAGAAGAAATGGAGTAGCCATCATGGTCAACAAAAGAGTCCGAAATGCAGTACTTGGATGCAATCTCAAAAACGACAGAATGATCTCTGTTCGTTTCCAAGGCAAACCATTCAATATCACAGTAATCCAAGTCTATGCCCCAACCAGTAATGCTGAAGAAGCTGAAGGAAGCTAGTTGAGTTTAAAATCTAGGTCAGCCAACAACAGAGCCTAAGTTTTGTCTTCAAAGAAAGTTTATTTTCTATTTGTTATTTCTGAGAAAATGTGGCCTTATATTTCCAAGTTGTGACTTTCATCTTTATTTTACACTGTAACATAGCTATTGGTAGTTCTGATGTCAATCACTGAGTTTGTTTTATAGCCCATTATTTTTGGTTACTTGTGTTGTTTTATATCTTAATAAAATAAATTTTACATCTTTAAACTGCTATTTTCTTCTTGAAGCCAACAAACCTGATACTCTTAAAATTTAAACACTTTCCGAATCAGTTCCTTGTAAACATTCAATTTAAGTATTAGTCACCAAGCCAAGAGTATGCCTTATTTTATATTTTATTCATTAGTATGGATGATGTCTTCTCAGCATTGTATATAATAGAAAAAAAGCAAAAACAAAAAAACACATATATACTTCCCTAAATCCTATAACAGTTCTTCTTTGTTATGCTTCTATAAAACCTGTGGAATTGCTCTGAACATTTTGAGAGCTTTTTAAACTCCTCTTATTGTTTGGTCAGTGTGTCACAATATCATACTTTACAATTAAACTGGTTGTAGATTTTCTGCAGATGCCATGTTCTTAACAGAAACACGAGAAGAGATTGATCTGATTAAGTTGTTTTGTAAACTCATCACAACTCAACAAGTTTGACCAAAACTAAGGATGATTGTTGACTATAATCTAATAACTACTACATATCGTACACACACATATATATATACACACAAATACACACACGTATATAAATTTAGACGTGTGTGTGTGTGTGTGTGTATCTAACATAGTAGATTATATGTACATGCTTGTGTGCTTAGTTGTTCAGTTGTGTTCAGCTCTGCAACCCCATGGATGGTAGCCCACCAGGCTTGGAACCCAGGTCTCCTGCATTGCAGGCGGATTCTTTACCAGCTGAGCCACAAGGGAAGCCCAAGAATACTGAAGTGGGTAGCCTGGCCCTTCTCCAGTGGATCTTCCTGACCCAGAAATCAAACTGGGGTATCCTGCATTGCAGGTGGATTCTTTACCAACTGAGCTATCAGGGAAGCCCTGATATATAGGTGCTTTTTTGATCTGTCATGTCCAATTCTTTGTGACCCCATAGACTATAGCCCACCAGTCTCCCCTGTCCATGGGATCCTCCAGGCAAAAACACTGGAGTTGGTTGCCGTTTCCTTCTCCAGGGCATCTTCCCAACTCAGGGATCAAACCCAGGTCTCCTGCTTTGGAGGCAAATTGTTTATGGTCTGAGCCACCAGGGAAGCCCTATGTATAATTATTATACACACAATATATACATATATATCCTTGATCATCTTATATATGTCTGTAATCATAGAAAAGGAGTACGTCAAGGCTGTATATTGTCACCCTGTTTATTTAACTTATATGCAGAGTACATCATGAGAAATGCTGGACTGGAAGAAACACAAGCTGGAATCAAGATTGCTGGGAGAAATATCAATAACCTCAGATATGCAGATGACACCACGCTTATGGCAGAAAGTGAAGAGGAACTCAAAAGCCTCTTGATGAAAGTGGAAGAGGAGAGTGAAAAAGTTGGCTTAAAGCTCAACATTCAGAAAACGAAAATCATGGCATCCAGTCCCATCACTTCATGGCAAATAGATAGGGAAACAGTGGAAACAGTGTCAGACTTTATTTTTTGGGGCTCCAAAATCACTGCAGATGGTGACTGCAGCCATGAAATTAAAAGACGCTTAATCTTTGGAAGAAAAGTTATGAACAACCTAGATAGCATGTTGAAAAGCAGAGACATTACTTTGCCAACTAAGGTCCATCTAGTCAAGGCTATGGTTTCCCCAGTGGTCATGTATGGATGTGAGAGTTGGACTATAAAGAAAGCTGAGCGCCGAAGAATTGATGCTTTTG
This sequence comes from Kobus ellipsiprymnus, assembly GCA_006410655.1. Taxonomy (NCBI): domain Eukaryota; kingdom Metazoa; phylum Chordata; class Mammalia; order Artiodactyla; family Bovidae; genus Kobus; species Kobus ellipsiprymnus. The sequence goes on from SJYR01005179.1 coordinate 20,648, forward strand.
AACTGTGGTGTTGGAGAAGACTCTTGAGAGTCCCTTGGACTGCAAGGAGATCCAACCAGTCCATTCTGAAGGAGATCAATCCTGGGATTTCTTTGGAAGGAATGAAGCTAAAGCTGAAACTCCAGTACTTTGGCCACCTCATGTGAAGAATTGACTCATTGGAAAAGACTCTGATGCTGGGAGGGATTGGGGGCAGGAGGAGAAGGGGACAACAGAGGATGAGATGGCTGCATGGCATCACTGACTAGATGAATGTGAATCTGAGTGAACTCCGGGAGTTGGTGATGGACAGGGAGGCCTGGCGTGCTGCGATTCATAGGGTTGGAAAGAGTCAGACACGATTGAGCAACTGAACTGAACTGAACTGAATCATATTATTTAAATTTTATTAATAGAAATGTAAGGTATCTAAAAGCAAACCAATCAAATTCTCTCATGGTTGGTGAGGTCCTAAGAAGCACTTCCATGTGGTCAAGGGTCATGGTTAGTTAGTGGTACAACTAGGATAAAAATTCAGTGAATACTTTAACAACTAACCAAGCCTTCCTCCTCTCATTCTTGGTTTATTGACCTAACTACTCATTTTCTTTCCTTATTTTTTAGACCCAGACAAAACTCTTAATGAACATATATTGATTGATTGATCACCATGAACTGTGCTAGTGCTATTTTCTCATGTAGTTCTAGTTATTGAGATTTTTTCCCCATCATATTAAGGAATTATTGTATATTACCTTTAAAGCAACCCCACACATGTTTTTAATTTTTATTCCTTAACAAAATTTTATGACTATATAGGAATCATTTTTGCTAAAGACAATAAACAATTTTTTTGAACAGGACATAAAGATAAACTCTGATGCCAATTTTGAGTTGGATTTCTGCTGAAGTTCAAATGTTTTTGATATTAACATCCTTAAGTAAATATCACCTAATATACCTATGAGGCCTTCCAAACCACTGGAAAATTTTGCTAAAATGCTGAAATTAAAATGTTTATTATAATTCTATGTTAAAGATTTAATCTCATATAGGACAAAGCTGCTGCTGGAAAAACTATGTTAAAATAGGAATTATTTTCATTATTCAAAGGGAATTTTGCCAACCTCTCATAGATTTTTAGTATTTCTTCACTAGAAAAAATTTTTAAAATTAGTGTCATATATATATTATGTAATATATATATATGCAGGCATAAATAAATGTACATATATAGAGATACATAAATATAAATATATGGAAACTGAGTGCCTCTAAAACCAAGTTCCTCTGCCGAGTTTATGATTAACTTCTATATCCAAAACTTTGCTTCCTTGTCCTGTACTTGTTTATCCTCAAGACTGAGGAATATCAAAGAAAACAGGAGACTGTAACTAAGTAGGACCCTGTCCTGTCTTCCCAGGACAGAAACTCCCGTGTCCTCCACCTGTCTCTTGTTTGTAGATAAATTGTAGCTTCCTAAGCACTTCCTCAAGTTCCAAAGACAAACTTAATCAAAGAAGTAAGAAAATGCAGAAACAATGGGAAACAGTCAAGCAAGACAAGATAAGGGTTTAGCTGCAAAAGAAAGTCAATGACTTACCTCTTTCTCAAGGGCTATAGATAGTACTGAGTCAGTACGTGAGCTCTTTGGCAGATACAGAAATCTCCACCAGGGAGAAGAAGTAAACTGCATGCTGACCATAGCAGGTCGACTCCAGACTGATTTGGAACCAAAAGGCTGATGACCTTGACCCCAATGATTACCAACAAATTAGAGGAATGTCTATAAGCTGGTCTCACACCCCACAACCCTCTCTCTCACCCTGTCTTTAAAAACCTTTTCCTGAAAACCATCTAGGAATATTAACCACCTGTGTTTCTTGTTTGGTCTTGCAATAAATGCTGCATTTTCCTTTAACACAATATGATGTCAGTAGATTGATTTTGTTTCACACTGGCAAGTGCATAAAAGTTTGGTTCAGCAACAGATTTATCTAATAAATTTATTTTTTTCAGCTGATAAAGACACCTTGGCAAAAGGATGCATTATCAAAATATTGTCATCATTATCATTATTATAATCATGAAAGGTCTGATTTATGGTAAACTCAGCAAATCTCAGCTTAAGTTTTTGTAACATCAATGAATGTAGAATTGGGAAGAGAGATACATTGTTGCTTCTTATGAGCCATTATGAGTGGCTCCAGAAAAATACTTTATATAAGTCACAACTTGACTGTAAATATTATATCAGCTTACATCAATACATAATTTTTCATGCTCTACAAAAGAATTTTTTAATTGATTCTTAAAGTCCTTACAATACAGTGTAATCAAATTTAGCTTCTGAAAAGAGAAGGTGGTATGCTCTCCCATACTTGTATCTGCTAAGTTAAGGAGATATACATAATAAAATGTTAAGCAAAGTTTATTTATTGTCAGTAGAAATATGTACTGTTTTGCTGTTAGATGTAAACTATAATGTGAATGCTGAATGTCTATCAACTAGATGCTCCTGTAAAAGTAGTAAGGGTGAATAGAAACAAAAATGAACCTGGAAGAAAAGATGAATTAAGATACAAACGGTCATTATTTTAATTCACATAAGAAAGTACCTTCCAAAGTAAATTGAATAAGCAAACATCCTCCAGAAAACACATTTCTCTTTAATTCATTTTTTCTTTTCTTGGTGAATAAATGGAAGATTTCTGCAGTCAATGGTGACATTGCTTTGAATTCCATATAATACTATCTTTGAGTTGATATTTTTAGAACAATAGTTATCAAAGGGAAGTTTCTCATCCCCAAATTTCACCTTTCAGGCAGTCCAGAAAATCCTTTACTTAACAATTAGCAATACTAAGATATTATTTGCTTTCACTGTGTAGATATTTCTACTGATGGTACAAAAGCAGTGGTGTGTAAATAGCTGATGTCTTAACATAACTCAAGGCAGTGGTGCCAAAATGTGCAAAAAGTCATTATAGCTTTACATACTACACACACAGAAAAAAAAAATTGCTTTCACCTAAGAATATCTTTGAAAAGTATTAACTTTATTAAATATAAAACAGTAAGTATATATACATACATTTATATATGAAAAAGGTGAAACTGAAAGTGTTAGTTGCTCAGTCATGTCCGATTCTTTGTGACCCCATGGACTGTAGCCTATCAGGCTCCTCTGTCCATGGAATTTTCCAGGCAAGAATACTGGAGTGGGTAGCCATTCCCTTCTCCAGAGGATCTTCCCAACACAGGGATCCAACCAGCTTCCTGCGTTGCAGGAACATTTTTTAAGGTGTGAGCCACCAGGGGAGTGCATACTTATATATAGTTAATATCTAATATAGGTAGGCTGCAGTCCATGGGGTCGCTAAGAGTCAGATACAACTGAGCGACTTCACTTTCACTTTTCACTTTCATACCAACACAGGGATCCAACCAGCTTCCTGCGTTGCAGGAACATTTTTTAAGGTGTGAGCCACCAGGGGAGTGCATACTTATATATAGTTAATATCTAATATAGGTAGGCTGCAGTCCATGGGGTCGCTAAGAGTCAGATACAACTGAGCGACTTCACTTTCACTTTTCACTTTCATACATTGGAGAAGGAAATGGCAACCCACTCCAGTACTCTTGCCTGGAAAATCCCACGGATGGAGGAGCCTGGTAGGCTGCAGTCCATGGGGTCGCTAAGAGTCAGATACGACTGAGCAACTTCACTTTTACTTTTCACTTTCATGCATTGGAGAAGGAAATGGCAACCCACTCCAGTGGTCTTACCTGGAGAATCCCAGGGACGGGGGAGCCTGGTGGGCTGCTGTCTATGGGGTCGCACAGAGTCGGACACAACTGAAGTGACTTAGCAATAGCAATAGGTTATATATACATATATGTGTGTGTATATATGTTTATATGTATAGACAGAGAGAGAAAAGAAGGAGAGGGAGAGGGAGACATCACATATCATAGCTCTGCTAAGTACAAAGAAAGTATAAGCCCAACAGCTTCTTTTTGAATGATTTGATGGGCTTATTGCCATGAACTGGACTATTTACAAAATGACAAAATCTGTTACTTCTTCTAGAGTCACTGTTATGAATTTATTTATGCATTAGTTTTAAGACTTCAGTTTTTCTTCATGCATGATGGAGTAAGTTGAGGCTCATAATATGCTAATGGCCAATGTAATGATTTGTAAACTAGATTTCTACAACTCACTGAAAGAAATAGTAAATGAAATATTAGAACATTCTGGGCACACTGTCAGAAAACAATTTTATATATTGAATTTATTTGGTGGTTTCCACTGAGTGTAAATCTACATGGTGCATTAGATTCTTTTAACACAAATAAGTTTATAGGGATTGTGATAGGGATTGTGAAGCAATAACTTTGACTGAACTGACCAGTCTCTAGAACAAGACTTAAAATACATGAAGATTAACTATCTTTTCTCTCAGGTTGGTTAAAATAGTAAAAGAGTTTGAGAGGGTAACAAGCAGTAAGGCCAGGGGTATCCAAACGAAGGAAATAGGCTGCAAGTGTCAGACATTTTTATCTCTCCCTTAACTGGCAGGAAGAAACAAACTAGTGTTACATTCTTTTCCCCCTTCTCTATACAAATTTAAAAAGAGGTTTCTCTTAAAATTCTCTTAAAATTCAGGTGTATAATGACACCTGGTTCCACCTGAACTTAACTTTTCTCAAACCTTGAGTTAACCAATGCATTTTTCTCATGGATATGTTTGTCTTAGGCTCAATGTACTGTGCATTTACCCCAGACTGTCTTCAAGTCCATTCTGCCTAACAGCTTAGAATTGACTTGACAAACCAGTATGTTATACTCACACTTTGGGCTCTTAATCTATGTTAATGAAACTATATATTTGTATGGGAATCTGCCTTTCTTCAAGATTCATGTCAATCATTTTATGGCCCAGGATGACTCACCTGATGCCAAGATTATCTCAGAATGCATTTTGTGGGTGAGGGGCCTTGTGCCATTCTCTGAGTTTTGAGACATTTCCTTTCTTTAATTAGCAGACTGCTAGTAGCTATATAACATCCAGCTGGGGCTTCCCTGGTGGCTCAGAGGGTAAAGTGCCCGCCTGCAATGCAGGAGACCTGGCTTCGTTCCCTGGGTTGGGAAGATTCCCTGGAGAAGGAAATGGCAACCCACTCCAGTACTCTTGCCTGGAGAATCCCATGGACAGAGGAGCCTGGTAGGCTATAGTCCATGGGGTTGCAAAGAATTGGATATGACTGAACGACTTCACTTAACTTAAAGACTAGCAGGGGGGTATTCTTTCTGCCCCCTCTGATGTCTATGTCAGAAGCTTTCTCTATCTCTTTTATACTTTAATAAAACTTTATTACACAAAAGCTCTGGGTGATCAAGCCTCGTCTCTGACCCCAGACTGAATTCTTCTCCTCTGGAGACCAAGAATCCTGGCTTCTTTCATGGTTCAGCAACAACCTTTCAAGGTTATGCATAGAACTTGATTAGAATTCAATGAGAATATTAACATAATTTATTGTAAAACTTTACTAAATCACTCTTCTTATCCAAACTGATGCTAATATAGGATAAACATTAATTCAACAAATATTTATTGTATATGACCCAATTAGTGGACTAGATCGTGGAACTTGAAATTAGAATGTAAGAGAAACAGTGTCCATAATGCAAACATAAAAGAATATCTGACTTTTTTAATGAATTTATGGGCAAAAATATACAGTGCTACAAAATTTTCAAACCCTACTGGTTTTATTTCTTTACAGAATTAACAGAAGAATTTTAAGGAAAACATTAGTAACACTAGTATGATACTTTTTTTTTTTTTTTTTTTTTTTTTTTTGACTTTTTTGTTTATGGTTATGAAAATTTATTATTAAAGTTGAAAATAAAATTATTTTTTTTTTTTTTTTTTTACTTTTTATGACCTATTTGTTCATGGTTATGAAAATTTATTATTAAAGTTGAAAATAAAATTCCAGGTGAAATTTAGAAAACAAACCTACATGACTTTATCAGTCATTTTATTTCTATCCCTGGAAGGTAGATAGTCCAGATAGGTTAAAATGATGGGACCAGGAGGCTCCTAAGCTGGCACTGGACATACGATACAGGCTTTGGAATTCTTGTCAACATTAGTGTCACTTAGTTCTAAATACCAGATCAGGCAAACAGTCACAAGAGTAAAATTATTGAAGGTGTCAGGGAAGGTCCAAGAATAGGCATTCATAGAGCCAATGGAATGTAAGTTGGATGAACAAATTCTGACCCACTCCTTGTATGCCCCTGAATGTCCTAAACCCATACTAGGAAGAGATATCTTACATATGTTGGGGGCTTCCATCCACCTAATGTGAAAAAAAAAAAAAAAAAAAACAAACAACTAGAGACTGGTCTCCTGGACAAAGGCACAAAATGCTAATACTAATGATTGAGGACAAACCTTCCCAGATAGAGCAAGTTGACCTCCCTGGAAAAAATTCTGAGGTCTAGGGCTGCGGACAGGTAGAATGAACAATAGTCCATCCAAAACCTGGAAATACATCGTTGTAATTTTTTGGTCTCTAAGTTGCATCCAACTCTTTGTGAGCCCATGGACTGCAGCATGCCAGGCTTCCCTGTCCTTGACTATCTTCCGAAGTTTGCTCAGACTCATGTGCATTGACTCAGTACTGCATCCAACCATCTCATCCTCTGTTTTCTCCTTCTCCTCCTACCCTTAATCCTTCCCAGCATCAGAGGCTTTTCCAATGAGTTGGCTGTTCATATCAGGTGGTCAAAATATTGGGAATACATGACCAACAGAAAACAGTATCCTTCTATCTCAGGGTGGGGGACCTTCGCTGGTGGCTCAGTGGCAAAGAATTAGCCTGACAATGCAGGAGACAAGGGTTTTGATCCCTTGGAGAAGGAAATGGTTACTTATTCCAGTACTCTTACCAGGGAAATCCCATGAACAGAGGAGCCTGGCAGGCTATATAGTTCATGGGGTCTCAAAAGAATCAGACACAGCTAAGGGACTAAAGAAAAACAACCCTTCTGTCAGGAAGCCATGTTGGGCACTGACCCAACTGACCAGAGTCATATTACACCATGCCACTCAGCCTGCAATGAACCAGTGAAGTTGCTCAGTAATGTCCAACTCTTTGCGACCCCATGGACTGTAGCCTACAAGGATCCTCCATCCATGGAATTTTTCAGGCAAGAATACTGGAGTGGGTTGCCATTTCCTTCTTCGGGGATCTTCCTGACCCAGGGATAGAACCCAGGTCTCCCTTATTACAGGCAGATGCTTTACCATCTGAGCCCCCAGGGAAGCACTAGGTATTTAATTATAGTTCTTTCATATATGAAGAACACACTAATTTACCAGCTACTAATGCCTTCTTATGTCCAACTCTTTACAATCCCATGTACTGTAGCCTGCCAGGCTCCTCTGTCCATGAAATTCTCCAGGAAGTACTAGAGTGGGTTGCCATTTCCTTCAGCCTGCAATACCCCCATTTAACCGATGAGGAAACCTAACCAGGGGAATAGCAGATAGTATAGGACCTCAGAGCAGTCAGCAAAGCCACAGAGGGTATACATCCAGTGGTCTCTAATTCCTACATCCTACTGGCTATTCTATCATCCCCCAGAATCTGGTATTATATATGAGATTTAAAGATGCCTTCTTCTGTCTTCCACTAGCCTCAGAGTCAACAGAAGCTTTTGCCTTTGTGTGGCAGAACCCAAACATACAACAAATATTTTCTGCTGGGCAGTCCTGCCCCAAGAGTTCAAAAATTCCACCACTGTCTTTGGAAGACTACTTAGCTAATGATCTAAAAGATTTACATCTGGAGTGGGGATCCCGCCTCTAGTATATAGATGACATTCTGATGGCCAGTTCTACTAAGGAAGGTTCAGACTTAAAGTAGTGTAACTACCCTG
>SJYR01005179.1:28684-47455 GCA_006410655.1 Kobus ellipsiprymnus
CTTAAAGTAGTGTAACTACCCTGAATCACCTAGCCAATAAAGGAGATAATGTGCCCAAGATAAAGGCTGAAATATCACAAACTAGGGTGAGAGAAGGTCAGAGAAGCCTACCCCAGAGAAGGAAAGAAGCCACTCACAGAACTCATCCCTCCTAAAACTAGAAGACAGCTTAGAGGTTTCCTGGGGATGGCCAAGTTTTGCCACATCTGGATCCCTAAGTGGAGGATAGCTAGCCCTCTGTAAGAAAATTTGAAAGAATGATGACCCATTTGAACAGAATCCATGATGTGAAGGGCCTTTCAAGAATCAAAAAGAACAATTACTTTAGGCCCCCTGTTCTGGCCTTCCCAGATTTGCTAAACCCTTTGACTTTTAAATTCAAAAGAGAAAGGGAATAGCCCTTGGGTCTTTTCTCAAAAAAAAAAAGAAAGAAAGAAAGAAAGCATAAAAACACAAGGACACCTTACTTGCTTGCTTATTTCTCTAAACAATTCAAACTGCTAAGGGATGACTTCCTTGCCTACAGGCATACAGCTGTTACAACTCTGCTAAAGGAGGCTGAAATGTTAACATTTGGTCATTTGGTCATTTAATCACCAAGTCTTGTCCAACTCTTGTGACCTCATGGATGGTAGCTTGTCAGGCTGCTCTACCCTCGGGATTTCCCAGGCAAGAATACTAAAGTGGGTTGCCATTTCCTTCTCCAGTGGATCTTCCCTGACCCAAGGATAGAACCCAGGTCTCCTTGCATTGCAGGTGGATTCTTTCCTGACTGAGGTACCAGGGTCAGCTATTCAGCATATAGACTCCACATCAAGTTCAGTCTTTAATAAGTTCTAAGGGAATATGACTCTCCCCTGGAAACTTGATTCAAGAGCAGACTATGCTCTTAGACAGCACAGTGGCTACCATAATAAACTTGTCACACATTAAATCCTGCCACCCTGCTACCCACAGAAACAAGGCCCTGGAGCATGACTGTATAGAAATCACAGACATAACCTATTCCAATTGCTCCAACCTAAAAGTTGGGTCTCTTCGAAACACCAAAGGGGAATGGTTCACAGACAGAAGCAGTTTTAGGAGAGGGAAAAAGCCATAGGATATGCAGTAAGCTCCCAGACCAAAGTCACAGATGTAAGAAGTCTACCCCAGGGACTTCTGCCTAAAAGGTGGAGCTGATAGTCCTCACTTGAGTGTCATATTATGTTTACTGTGGAGAATAAACATGGCCTGCACTTACTGAAGCTCTTAGAAGCTGTGCAGATTCTAAATGTGACAGTAACTCATCATTGGAGTCACCAAAATTGGGGTGCAGAGATAAGAAAGAGAAACACAAAGTGTACACAACTGCCAAAAGGGTTGCCCTGGAACCAGTAACTTGGCACCTATCCCTCATATTGAAGGCGAGATCTGTTCAATCATTCCTCAATCTACACAAAGGAAGATTTAGACAAGGCCCAAAAATAGGGCTTCAGTAGAGACCTGGGAGGCCATGAGTGAATAGTTCCTGAACACAGACACTACTTTGCACCAACCGCAGCTTGTCAAATCATCAGGGAGGCTCATCAAGGAAACTTGCTACAGCTGGGAAGCCTTATATAATTTGTTAGTTGCTGCTGCTGCTGCTGCTGCTAAGTCGCTTCAGTTGTGTCCCACTTTGTGCGACCCCGTAGACGGCAGCCCATGGGGCTCTCCCATCCCTGGGATTCTCCAGACAAGAATACTGGAGTGGGTTGCCATTTCCTTCTCCAATGCATGAAAGTGAAAAGTGAAAGTGAAGCCACTCAGTCGTGTCCGACTCTTAGCGACCCCATAGACTGCAGCCCACCAGGCTCCTCCGCCCATGGGATTTTCCAGGCAAGAGTACTGGAGTGGGGTGCCATTGCCTTCTCCATTTGTTAGTTGAGGTCATGGTTAATTCCTGGCATAAAACACAACAACTCCAACATGAAAGGCCCCCAGAAAAGGCCCATTCAGACCAGAGGGACATATCCTGAGAGGACTGGCAGATTGACTTCATTCTCATCCCTAGAATAAAAGGCAATGTTAGGCATCTCTTGGTGCTGGCAGTAACATTCTCTGGGAGGATAAAAGCATTTGCAGCTAGAATTGAAATGGCAGCTAAAAGAAATAATCCCCAGGTTTGGGCTTGCAGGATTCCTACAAATTGATAATGATTCAGCATTTGTGTCTCCAGTGACAAAGGGGCTAATGAGTGTCCTGGGCATAAACTGGACCTTGTATTTGTCCTGGAAAACCTAATCATAAGGGAAAGTAGAGATGCAGTCAAGTGGAGCCCTAGAACACAGATGCAGAACCCAGAACCGAAGTCACCTTTGGAACTGAGTGAGTTCCACTGTAACCATTGCTGACCTCCTCTACTCCCAGACGATCCATACTGGCCAGCTTCCTGACCCCAAATTAAGCAAAAATACCCATTCTGGTGCTCATTCTATAGCACTTTAACCATTTACCTGAAGCCACCCTTCCAGCAGGAATTTTCTTTGTCTTGAAGCTATAAAAATTGGCTACCAACCCACAAAAAGCCTCAGCTCTTCCTTAGCTGCTGTGCTTGCAGCACCCTCATTATCTCTGCTCTTTGTTCTTAATAAACTCACTCCTTTCTGAAATACTCCGTGTCTGAGAATTCTTTTCCAACCCACACTTGGACTGCCACAAGTCATACCTTGAAATAGTCCTTAGACAGCTATGTCAGGAAACTCAGGAAAACTGGATTAACTAGCTTCTGAATACCCTGCCTTGCACGCAGTTAGCACCAAGGGGTTAAAGCTAAGTGCTTTCCAACTCATGTGTGGTAGATCCATTCCCCAAGCCTGAGAAAAGGGACACTTACCCTTCTTGAAACGGAACAACTCAGGATTGCCTTTCAGGTAGGAGAAACATGAATGCTCTCATGGGATATGATAACTAGGTGTGAGCACCACCAACGTGGCTTCACATCTCTTCAGTCAGGAAACTGGATGAAGGCAGAAACCTGGCAAGTCAGCCTGCAAAACCAGCTCACTCGTCAATGGAGCAGACACTCGGTGATCCTACCCACACACTCTGCCCTGAAGCTGCAGGGGTCTCTCCGTGGGGGCTTCACACTTGAGTACAGAGCACCCCAACCTCCTGAGAGACAATCTGGGGCAACAGAAGCCCTTGACTACTCTCTCTACCCTGAAGCTTCTCTTCCAAACAAACAACTAAAATGTGACCAGGGAGATTCGGGCCACAGCAATGAGCCTTCATATTAGCACACATTTTCTTCTATGATCAAAAGACCTAGAAACCTGAGTTTTTAGGAAAATTTTGACACTTACCCTTTCTCTCCTGCTAATACTTGGTCCATGAATATTAAATTGTCCACTGTCCTTTGTCTCCAGAAGGTTAAGGAAATGTTGGTTTCTCTGTGATACACTCAGGGCTGAGACCTAATAATAATCAAGCACATGTAAAGGCAACTGGGAGAAGTTCTGCTCCTCTACCTGTAGCTATGATAATACCCCAAATCTGCAAAAAGCAGGTACAATAAACAGACCTGAATCCCTTAAGGAAGAGGAGCAGGACAAGAGACAGAGGAGGTAAAACGTATTAATAATTCCTGGGGAAACAAAAATAGAATCAGGGTAATGAAATAAAGTCTAACCTGTTTTCTTCTTTTCTTTTGTGGTTTGTCTAGTTTCAATTGTTTGTAGGGTGCAGCTTGAAGAAGCCTGGCCCCCCAGTGCTTCAGAACAGAGTTCTAGTGAGAAATGGTGGCACTAACTCTTCAGCTCAGAGGGCAGGAGCTCTGAGACAAGCTGCACACAACTTGGCACTACATGCAATCTGATGTGGAGGATCTGGAGCCAACAGCAGCCCAGGCGCACCCAGTACACAAGGGAACTGGGCCTCTGCAGGAACTCCACGCCCTCCTGAGGAGAAGAACCCTATAAAGTAGCCCACCCACCGCCTCTCAGAGAGAGGCTGTCCTCAAGAGCTCAATTTCGAATTGTTCTCCACTCTCTTTTTTTAAAAAATACAGGATGCAAGATGCTTGGGGCTGGTGCATGGAGAGGACCCAGAGAGATGGTATGGGGTGGAAGGTGGGAGGGGATTCATGTTTGGGAACGCATGTACACTCGTGGTGAATTCATGTCAATGTTTGGCAAAACAAATACAGTATTGTAAAGTAAACTAAAGTTAAAATAAAAATTAAAAAAATAAACATAAAAAATACCTTTACTGGAGTAATATTGCATCTATGATGTTGTTAGTTTCAGGTGTACAGAGAAGTGAATCAGTTATACATACACATACGTGTGCGTGCTAAGTCACTTTAGTCGTAGCCAACTCTGTGGGACGCTATGGACGGTAGCCTACCAGGGTCCTTTGTCCATAGGATTCTCCAGGCAATAATACTGAAGTGGGTTGCCGTGCTCTCCCGCAGGGGATCTTCCCAACTCAGGGATCAAATCTGCACCTCTTCTGTCTCCTGCATTGCAGGTGTGTTCTTTACCACTAGTGCCACCTGGGAAGCCCACGTATACATGTATCCACTCTTTTTTAGACTTTTTAATTTTTTTTTGCCCGTGTAAGTCATTACAGAGTACTGAGTAGGGTTCCGTGTGCTATACAGTAGGTCCTTATTAGGCATCTATTTTATATACAGTAGTGTGCATATCTCAATTCCAGTCTCCCAATTTCATCCCAAATGGTGCATCCCAACGTTCCCCAACTCTAACCCTCTCTTCATTGTTTGATCAAGAATAAAACTTTCATTTGCTTCTGAACTGAACTCAATATCATTCTTCTGGTTCAAATGACACCAGGCAAGAGGACCCTTGTTGGGGCCCCACTTGAAAGAGCCAGTAATGAAAAGAATGTGGCATCTGAGGCCTCTCCTCAGAGTGGCTGTTTGATGTGTGAGACTGTACAACATGAAAATGATGGATTTTTTAAAATTAGAAATTCAAAATAACGGTAGAACATTAAATATTGGGCCCTTCCTGTGGTCATGTATGGATGTGAGAGTTGGACTGTGAAGAAGGCTGAGCACCGAAGAATTGATGCTTTTGAACTGTGGTGTTGGAGAAGACTCTTGAGAGTCCCTTGGACTGCAAGGAGATCCAACATGTCCATTTTGAAGGAGATCAGCCCTGGGATTTCTTTGGAAGGAATGATGCTAAAGCTGAAGCTCCAGTACTTTGGCCACCTCATGCGAAGAGTTGACTCATTGGAAAAGACTGTGATGCTGGGAGGAATTGGGGGCAGGAGGAGAAGGGGACGACAGAGGATGAGATGGCTGGATGGCATCACTGACTCGATGGACGTGAGTGTGAGTGAACTCCAGGAGTTGGTGATGGACAGGGAGGCCTGGAGTGCTGCGATTCATGGGGTTGCAAAGAGTCAGACACGACTGAGCGACTGAACTGAACTGAATAATGAGGGACTCTGTAATTTCATAGGTCACTCATCCATGAAATGGTCCCATGTTTTCATTGTTTATATATATATAGTGGAATTCATTAGTTAGGAGATGGGGTTTCTAAAGTAGGCACACTTACACACAAAAAATCTGACCTTCTCATTTGTAAATCACAGTGTTCTTTGGATCCCAAGAGAGCCTGAAGAGACCTAGGCCTTTCCTAAGTCTTGATCCAGGTTTGTATTCATGGAAGTGAGAGTAAGAGGAAAGCTTCTATATGCAGAGAAGCAAATCATAGATAATTAAGAAGGGCTTATGCCACAGAGTCATAAGAACCTCTTCCCTTTGTGATCAGGCAAAATAGTCCCCTGGGCAAATCTGACTGATGGGATAGCAGCACTTATCTTCTCAATGCTTCAAAATAAGTTTCTGTTTGGGGGGCTGCATAGTGTGTGCTATAGGGAGAGACATATCTCTTTTGCCTATTTATAGATTTTTATCCATTCATCGCATTGGTTTTACCAAACATTGGTCATTTGGCAGTGCAATTCTTCCTTGCCAGGTGAGAGACACATGAGAGATTCCTGGCCAGCTCCAGGAGTGCTGGAGTTCAAGTGTTAGTGTAGGAGTTAGACAATGATCTTTATTCACTCCTTTTGTCTCTTCAAATTTTCAGTCAGCTGAGTAATTTGAATAAGGATCAATTAGAAGTCAAAACACTGATTGTTTCGAAAATTTCTAGTGAAGCTGAATTGAAGGACTTGGTTTGAATGAAGACCAAAATCAAGTTTACCACTATTTTTTCCCCAAATTAACCTTTGGACTAGCAGGTGGAAAGACTTGGTTCTTAATGAACAGACATTTATAAAACCAGCTGTGTGGAAAACTATCATTTCAGACTCTGTCCCCAAAGGATCAAAGAAACCAAGAGATTTATGATTTTAACAAGGAGAAATGTGAACAAAGGTGTGGCTGACAAACTACATCCCTATTACTGAGACAAGTCAATGAATAATGAATGGAAGAAGGAAAGCTTCTTCCCACTAAAAAGGATGAAATTCCAATTTTATGGGATGGTAGGAATTGGAGGAAAAAGAAAAAAAGAAAATGACTGCTGAGAACAGAACTGTATCATCTAGCTTGAGAAACAGCCAAGCTTCTGTATTCTACAGGAAAAGGAGACTTTCCTTCTTTTTTATTTTCTCTTTTTTTTTCCTTTCCTTTCTTTCCCTTTCCCTCTCTTCCATTTTCTCTCCTTTCCCTCCCTTCCTTTCCTTTTCCATTCTTTCTTTCATCTCTGCCATTTAAAAGTGAAAAGTGAAAGTGAAGTCACTCAGTCGTGTCAGACTCTCAGCGACCCAATGGACTGCAGCCTACCAGGCGCCTCCATCAGTGGGATTTTCCAGGCAAGAGTACTGGAGTGGGGTGCCATTGCCTTCTTCATGAAAGTACAAGCTGTACATAAATAAATGACACATTATACAGCCACTATGAAAAACAGTATGGAGGTTCCTTAAAAAACAAAAAATAGAACTACCATATGACCCAGCAATCCTACCCCTGGGCATACACCCAGAGAAAGTCATAATTCAAAAAGATACATCCACCACAATGTTCATAACAATGCAATTTACAATAATCAGGACACGGAAAAAACCTAAATGTCCATTAACAGAGTGAATAAAGAAGATGTGGTACATATATACAATGTAATATTACTCAGCCATAAAAAGGAAGAAAATTGGATCATTTGTGGAGATGTGGATAGGCCTAGAGAGTGGCATACAGAGTAAAGTAAGTCCGAAAGAGAAACTTAAATATGGTGTATTAATTTGTCTATGTGGAATCTAGGAAAACAGTATAGATGAGATTATTTACAACACAGAAATAGAGACACAGACATAGAAAGCAAATATATGGATATGAAGGGGAAAGAGAGGGATGGGAGAAATTGGGAAATTGGGATTGACCCATACACACTATTGATACTATGTATAAAATAAATAATGCATGAAAATCTATGTATAGCATGGGGAACTCTATTTAAAACACTGTGGTAACTTGAATGGGAAGAAGTCCAAAAAGGAGGAGATATATGTATATGTATGGCTGATTCATTTTGATATACAGCAGAAACTAACACAACATCGTAAAGCAACTACATGCTGTGTTACGCTTAGTTGCTCAGTCATGTCCAACTGTTTGCCACCCCATGGACTGTAGCCCTCCAGGCTCCTTTGTCCATGAGAATTCTCCAGGCAAGAACACTGGAGTGGGTTGCCATGCCCTCCTCCAGGGGATCTTTCCAACCCAGGGACCAAACCAAGGTCACCTGCATTGCAGGTATTCTCAAATAAAAATTAATTAAAAATGAAATAAAAAACAGACTCCAGGCTAGGGTTTGCTAATCCCTGTTCCTTAACTATCAAATCACTCAGTTAAAAAAAAAAAAAAAACAAAAACTTAGAATTTACAACACAGTTGTGAAAATTCCTCACAATCTATCAGCTTTTTTTAAGTCATGAAAAACAAATTATCAAATAATAAAACATAAACTTTGAAGAATTTTTTGAAAAAAAATTTGATAGAGTATTTTTTAAAGGATTATCAAAAAATGAGGGTAAAGAAAACAACCAAAATCTATATTTTCTTCATAACAGGCATTTTGGCTTAGACACCATTTAGAAAATGACTTTAGCAGAGAAGAAATTGGTATAATGAATTAGTACATTAACACTAAGAGCAGTAAGTTCATGACTAAACTGTTATTTCTCTTGCTATTTGAAAAACTTGCCACTTACAAAACTTGCTTAGGGCTTAATTTTTGAGGCAAATGGTAAAAGGATTTAATTCCATGGCTTCCACTGACATTAATGGAATCCATTCATCTATTTTGCCATGCTTAGAAATTCACACTTTAAGGCTTATATGGACAACTCTGAGTAAAAATGATGTGCTGTGAGCTTGCCTCAGGAAAAAAAAATCAGACACAAACTGAATTCACTCTATTATTATTAAAATAATATCCATGAAAATTTGATGTATTAATTTTTATTCAGAGTCTACGTTTCCAGGACATAGTTTCTCTTTAGACTTCTTCAAAGTCAGATGAAAGAAAGTTGAGTGAAATTCTCTTTTCGTACTAATCCCTCAGTAATAAGCACTGCTTCTTCCCCTTAAAGAACAATACACATACAAAATTTAAGATACCATCTGATTTTAGATAATTAATTTCTTAACTGTGTCAATTACATAGTAATTGATGCTTTTGAACTGTGATGTTGGAGAAGACTCTTGAGAGTCCCTTGGACTGCAAGGAGATCCAACCAGTCCATCCTAAAGGAAATCAGTACTAAATATTCACTGGAAGGACTGATGCTGAAGCTGAAGCTCCAATATTCTGGCCACCTGATGTGAAAAACTGACTCATTTGAAAAGACCCTGATGCTGAGAAAGATTGAAGGCAGGAGAAGAAGGGGACGACAGAGGATGAGATGGTGGGATGGCATCATCGACTTGATGAACATGAGTTTGAGTTGCTCTGGGAATTTGTGATGGACAGGGAAGCCTGGTGTGCTGCAGTCCATGGGGTCTTAAAGAGTCAGACATGACTGAATGACTGAACAGAACTGAACTGATGTCAATTACAACAAATGTGTGTCAGAAATATCTTGAACTATAAATATTTTAAATCCATTACTGCATTTTAAAATTAAATTTCTGAATTCATATAAAATCAGCAATATATTAACATAATTTCAAATCAAGTAGGTATTATCAATAGAGTAGGTATTATAATATTATAAATGGAGACCTAATAGGTGAATGAACAAAAAATCCATACCTCTGAACTAACACATAGGATATCATTGAAACTGTGCCTTCTTAACAATATTAAAGTTGGGGGAAAGTAGCCATGGTTGATTGTTATTATTTGTCAAATATCAATCCCCTTCATTTGAAAGTGTCATACCTATCATTGACATGTCTTTTGTAGGGCCTCTTAAGTAAATGGTATACTTCTTTATGCGGTTGATATTGGGCATAAACACGTAATTGACTTTGGCCAGTAGTCATGAATCATGTGACACACACAATATTTATGTAGAAACATTAAAAGTCACTGTGTTTCTACCACTCGTCTTGCACTTTTCCTGTGCTATGAAATCAACATGTGCAGTATCAAGGTTGCTGGAACTGCAAATCATATCTGCAACCAATCCATAGAACATGATGTATTATATGGGTGAGAAATACATTTTATTGGACACTGAAAATATGAGATTATTTGTTACTGAAGCATAACACAAAAAATACTTCCTGGGTTCATCACCACTATAATAGGTAAGATATTTCCATGGCATGAATCACTAAAATCATGTAAAGTTATTAGTCATATTAATAATAATTGCCAATTATTATTTTCTCATATTTATTTACTCTAGGATTTCCCTAGGATCAAATAGAGGACTCTCATATTGCTACTCAATATTCCCTTTAATAAGTTAAAAATCATGTTTTTTCCTGCCATTATTGTACAGGGTCTCTATCTTTAAAAATGTGTCTCAGTTTTAAAATAGTGCCTTAGATTGGTAGCTATTCTGATATACAAATGTCCTTCCAGAAAGAAAAAGTATTTTATAACAATATTAAAAATATTGACATTTATCATAAAAGAAACATCCCTGTGCAGATAGTTCAGATCCTTATTTTGTACTTATATTTATAAAACAATAGTCATAAACTATTTATAACACAGGCCTTAGATAATCCACTTATCCTATTTATAGAGAAAGATATGGCAGTTAGATAGTTAAGTGACTTGCTAAAGGTTAAGAGTTTGCTCAGCTCATACACAGTATTTTAGTACCATGCCCAGAATTACATCTCCAAATCACTATTCAATCATGTCCATGTAAAATTCTTTATTGCCACTAGCAATTTTGTTTCTGATTGTTAAGTTTTAAAAACATTAATTTATTTATTTGAGAACACTTAACATGAGATTTACCCTCTTAGATTTTTTAAATGTACAATATAGTATTGTTATCTATAGGCACAATGTTGTATAACAGATTTCACTTATTCAACTAAAATTTAATTCATATCGATTGACAACTCCTGTTTCTCCTTAGCTTCAGTCCCTAAAAACCAGCATTCTGCTACTTGCTTAAATGGGTTTGACTACTTTAGATGTCACATAAGTGAATCATGCAGTGTCTGTCCTTCTGCGACTCTCTTATTTTACTTAGAATAATGCCCTTAAGGTTCATTCATGTTGTTTTACAGTTGACTGAGGTCAAGTATTTATTTCCCCATTTTATTCTGGGAGTTTTATGGTTTCAAACCTTAAGTTTGCCTTTAATTCATTTTGAGTTGATGTTTGTGTATGGTGTAAGGCATGGGTGTAATTTCATTCTTTTGTATGTGAGTGTACACTTTTCCCAATATCATTTCTTGAAAAGATGACACTTTCCCATTTTTTATTCCTGACACACTTGTCAAAAGTTAGTTGAGTGTATACTTATGGGTTTACTTCTGAGTCATTTAGTGTGTCCCTTTGGTCTATATGTCTGCTGTTATAACATTGCCATTCTGTTTGGATTACTATAACTTTGTGATACAATTTGAAATCAGGAAGTGTAATATTTCCAGCCTTGTTTTTCTTTCTCAGGATCACTTTGGATATTTGAGGTCTTTTGTGGTTACATTTACATTTTAGGATTTTTGTATATCTGTGAAAAATGCCATTAGAATTTTGATAGGGATTGTTTTGAATCTGTAAAACACTTTCAGTATTAAAACCATTTTAACAATATTAATTCTACCAGTTCATAAATGAGTGACAGTTACTCAGTTGTGTCCAACCCTTTGTGTCCCCATGGACTATAACCTGCCAGGTTCTTCTGTCCATGGAGTTCTCCAGGCAAGAATACTAGAGTGGGTTGCCATTTCCTCCTCCAAATTCATGGATAAGGAGATATATAATTCATTTATTTGTGTCTTCTTCAATTTCCTTCATTAAAATTTTGTAGTTTTCAGCGTGTGGATCTTTTAAATTTTTGAGTAAATTTGTTCCTAAGTAATTTATTCATTATGCTACTGTAAATGAGATTGTTTTCTTAATTTGTTATTTGGATAAAGGAAAGGATTTTATTGACTATGAGGGAAAGCAACATCCTTGAAATGCCAATATGAATTAATCAAGGGAAAAGTATTGGAGGGCTAGGAATAGAAAGGACAAAACTTATAAAAAGATGGAAGGCCACCAAGGCAAATTTCATTATTTTAAAACCTCTTGTAAGGGTGAATTATCTTAATAACAATAATAATCATACCCACTATCTATGTATTCAGTTCAGATCAATTCAGTCGCTCAGTCACGGCCAACTGTTTGTGACCCCATGGACTGCAGCATGCTAGGCCTCACTGTCCATCACCAACTCCCGGAGGTGACTCAAACTCATGTCCATTGAGTCGGTGATGCCATCCAACCATCTCATCCTCTGTTAACACCTTCCCCTCCTGCCTTCAATCTTTCCCAGCATGAAGGTATTTTCCAGTGAGTCAGTTCTTTACATCAGGTGGCCAAAGTATTGGAGTTTCAACTTTAACATCAGTCCTTCCAATGAACATTCAAGACTGATTTCCTTTAGGATGGACTGGTTGGATCTCCTTGCAGTCCAAGAGACTCTCAAGAGTCTTCTACAACCCCACAGTTCAAAAGCGTCAGTTCTTCGGTGCTCAGCTTTCTTTATAGTCCAACTCTCACATCCATACATGACTACTGGAAAAACCATAGCCTTGACTAGATGGACCTTTGTTGGCAAAGAAATGTCTCTGCTTTTTAACATGCTATCTAGGTTGATCATAGCTTTTCTTCCAAGGAGTAAGAGTCTTTTAATTTCATGGCTGCATTCACCATCTGTAGTGATTTTGAAGCTCAAGAAGATAAAGTCAATCATTGTTTCCACTGTTACTCCATCTATTTGCCATGAAGTGATGGGACTGGATGCCATGATCTTCATTTTCTGAATGTTGAGCTTTAAGCCAACTTTTTCATTCTCCTCTTTTAGTTTCATCAAGAGGGTCTTTAGTTCTTCTTTGCTTTCTGCCATAAGGGTGGTGTCATCTGCATATCTGAGGTTATTGATATTTCTCCCAGCAATCTTGATTCCAGCTTGTGCTTCATCCAGCCCAGGGTTTCTCATGATGTACTCTGCATATAAGTTACATAAGCACAGTGACAAATACAGCCTTGATGAACTCCTTTTCCTATTTGGAACCAGTCTGTTGTTCCATGTCCAGTTTGAACTGTTGCTTCCTGACCTGCATGCAGATTTCTCAAGAGGCAGGTCAGGTGGTCTGATATTCCCATCACTTTCAGAATTTTCCACAGTTTATTGTGATGCACACAGTCAAAGGTTTTGGCATAGTCAATAAAGCAGAAATAGATGTTTTTTTTGAACTCTCACATTTTCAATGATCCAGAGGATGTTGGCAATTTGAAATCTGATTCCTCTGCCTTTTCTAAAATCAGTTTGAACATCTGGCTTGGACAATTTTGAGCATTACTTTGCTAGCATGTGAGATGAGTGAAATTGTGCAGTAGTTTGAGCATTCTTTGGCATTGCCTTTATTTGGGATTAGAATGAAAACTGACCTTTTCCAGTCCTGTGGCCACTGCGGAGTTTTCCAAATTTGCTGGCAATTTGAGTGCAGCACTTTTACAGCATCATCTTTTAGGATTTGAAATAGCTCAACTGGAATTCCATCACCTCTGCTAGCTTTGTTTGTAGTGATGTTTCTTAAGGCCTACTTGACTTCACGTTTCAGTATATCTGGCTCTAGGTGAGTGATCACACCATCCTGATTATCTGTGTCGTGATTATCATGTATTAGGTACTGTTATAACAGTATTATACATCTCTGTTAATCCATCTTACTATGCATCAGTATTAACACAATGCTATTCATGGAAAAATGAAAATGAAAAATTTAAATACATTTAATAAATATTATTTTTGAATATACTTAATATGCTTTAGAAAGAAGTTTCAAAATTAAATTTGTCTAAGTTTCTGTAGGTAAATGCCACAGAGCAAAGTCCTTCAAATTATATGCTTTGGGAATATATCCAAGTTTTCTATGCCTCTCTGACCCTCTTATATTTTCTACTTTACTTCATTTAATGTACATTATCAGCATATTTTTACTCAAATAAACAAATTATTTTTTAAATGTCCATCAACAGAGGACAAACAAGATGTGGTACATATATACAATAGACTGTTAATCAGACATGAAAAAGAACAAAATAATATCATTTGCAATAACATGAATGGACACAGAGATTTTCATACTGAGTGAATTAAGTCAAAAAGAGAAAGACAAATATCATATGGTATCACTTATATGTGGAATCTAACAGAAGGATATGAATGAAACTATCTACAAAACAGACATGGAATTACAGATGTAGAAGACAAATTTATAGTTCTCAGGGCGTGAGGGGATGGGGAGGGATAAGCTGGGAGATTGGGATTGAAATATATACACTACTAGATATAAAATAAATAATTAATAAGAACTTATTGTATAGCACAGGTAACTGTACTCAAGAACCTGTAATAGCCTATATGGGAAAAAAAAGTCTAAAAAGATGTGGATATATGTGTATATATAATTGATTTACTTTGCTGTACACCTGAAACTAATACAACATTGTGAATCAACTATAATCTAATAATTGTTTTTAAAATATTACTTTTTAATGTAAAAGGGCAAGTAAGAATTTTATAAGTGTTACAACTATGCACTTTCAATCCATGGCTAACTTAAAACTAACTACATTTTTTTTCCCCTACAAGCTTTAATTGAAGAACTACATAACAATTATTTGAGATTAAGGCTACTTCTAAGCCAGTTGGTATGTGAAAGCTGTATGAATCACACAAGTTCATATATATCAGGTAGCCTAACTTCATGTCGGAAAACAATCACAAATGCAAGCAAGCAATTTGACACACAGACCACAACTCCACTGTTCATAATGCTGTCTGAGACATACATCTCCATGACATTTTCTTGAGCAAAGTAAAGTTCCCTAGAGACATGAGTTTTTATAAATCCATTAAAATACCTTGCAAGCTGCTGCCTCCATTTTCAAATACTATCTCTGTATTCCTGAAGGCTTGCAGTATATTTTCTATCTGACTTCCAGATGCTTTAATGATTTTTGACATTTTCAAATACAAAATCAAGCTTCAACTTTTATTTCACAATTTAGAAGTAACTTAATGACTTTTTTTTCTTTAAGGAACTTCTTTGTTTGTCCAGCTGGCCCCTGAATGGTAACTGTGGATTATTTTACATATTATCTGGATTTTCTATGATTATATCTCTGCAGTTGGCATATATGTTTATCTTTCAGTGTCACTGTCTTTTGAACAAATGTCTCTGATTGTTATAGATAGATAAACAAATGACAGGTTACATGGTGGAGGTGAAGAGGAGAGCATGATTTTTTTCAAAATGTGCTTACAACATGTTACATTACATCTTATTGTTCTACTCTTAAATTTTACTAAATCATTGAACAGTATTTTCACCAGAGGAAAAGAGCAGTTCACAAGCTTTCGTTTAGTTATCCTGCTGTGACACAATTTTACTCAAAACTATTGTACAGAGTGTGGTAGAGCTTAACTGTGATTCTTTTAAATAATCCACCTTGTATTGTTGTTTAAAATGCAAAACTGGATCAAAACTGTGCTTTAATTTTATGCAATCATGTGTAAAAAAGCAAGTGATTATAATGAAATCAAATATATGAAAAGAATGGCTATTCTATGTGTTAAAGCACAGAAATACGTATTCAGTGTTTAAGGGGACTAATTTACTGTTTTTAAAGAAAATTACTAAAATCACTAAGCCAAGAGTGTCCATTTAAATGCTCACCTACATGGTAGCAGATGAAAGGTTGGTATACATTCATTTTATGGCTTTGTAATTTTTAAAACATAAACCTCTGTAAACTCCTATGTTCTTTTTGACACAGACTATTGAAAATTATATATAATTCATTATCCTCAGTTTAGGCACAGTTGTGATTCTATGCAATGATGGTAGTGTAAAGTAAGCCCAGTTTCAACATCTAAATCTGTATATTATAATACATTATTAATAGTTTCATTGAGATATAATTTATATACCATACATTATTTTCCATTTGAAAAATGTAGCTGACAGTCTTAGATTTGGGGCATTTTCTGTTGGCTATTTTCCCCCCTGTGCTTCTTTGGATAATTTCCCCCTCTGTGTTTCTTTGGATATCTTACAGTTTTTTTTGTTTGTTTGTTTGAAAACTGGACAATTTTATAACATGTTTTAACAAGTCTAGTGTCAGATCCCTTCACCAGAGGTTTGTTCTTAGATAAATCTTCCCTCAATATTTACCTTCATGTTGTTATTTGTCTTACTCCTTGATTAAATTTATTTCTAAGCATTTTCTCATGTTTGATATATTTTGAGGGGCTTATTTTCTTTATTTTTTTCTGATGTTTGCTGTTGATGTATAATCAACTGCTTTCTGTACAATAATTTTGTATCCTGTGACTTTGCTAAATATAGTGATTAGGTCTAGCAATTTTTTGCTTTAGGATTTTAGGATTTTTCATATGTAAGATCATGGCATCTGAGAGCGTGCATGATCAGTTGCTCAATTGTGCCCAACCCTTTGTGACCTCATGGACTGTAGCCTGACAGAATCCTCTGTCAGTGGGGTATTCCAAGCAAGAATACTGAAGTGGGTTTCCATTTCCTACCCCAGGGGATCTTCCTGACTCAGGGATTGAACTCATGTCTCCTGTGGCTCTTGCATTGGCAGGCACAGTCTTTACCTCTGAGCCACCTGGGAAGCCTCATGGCATCTGCCAGTAAAAACAATTATATTTTTCCTTTCCTATTTGGTTGTCATTTATTTTATCTTCTTTCCTAATTGCTCTAACTAGAACTTGGTACTATGTTGAATAGGAATAGTAAGATTGGGCATGTTTATCTTCTCCCTTACCTAGGGAGGAAGAAGATAACGTTGTTGCTCTATACCTGTACTATAGAGCAACAAAATGTAAGGGGATCAATGTAGAAAACCAAATCTATAAAAACATATTTTAATCAAATAGTTAATCCAGACAAGAAGTTTTACGATCATATTGGTTAATGACTCATTGTTATTAATGTTAATAAAAATTCATAAACTGCAGATAGTGTAAAAAGCAGATGATCCACCTGAAGGAAAAAAAATCAGAACATTATGTAACATATCATTCATTCCTGTGGAAATTGATGTATCATCATGCAAGTAAGGATATCAATTTAATCACAGCTAACAATTTTTTCCCCTCCCAGGTTCCTAATAGATAAAATATATACTATGATTTCTTTAGAATACTTGCCCTTACTCCCTACTCAGTAATTTCATAAGAAAGGAAGAATGACTGAACTGATCAGTAAGATTTGGAAAACAAATGACTCTTTTGATCTAGTCCTTTTTGATCTCTATTTTTCTAGATACTTTGCTGGGAGGCAGAAATATTCTCCTCTTTTTTAAGCTTATAGATCAGGTGGCTTATTGGTAAACAGTCTACCTACCAATGTCGGAGATGCAGGTTTGACCTGTGGTTGGGAAGATCCCCTGGAGAAGAAAACGGCAATCCACTCCAGTATTATTGCCTGGCAAATGTATGGACAGTGGAGCCTGACAGGCTACATTCCATGGGGTCAAAAAGTGTCAGACACAACTTAGTGACTAAACAGCAACAACAAAAAGATTAGGTTCTGTTTTTTGTTAACCGGAGTATAATTGCTTTACAATATTGTGTTAGTTCTGCTGTATAATGAAGTGAATTGCTGTATGTATACATATATCCCCTCCCTCTTGAATTCCTATCCTACCCGTCTAGGTCATCACATAGGACCATATTGAGCTCCCTGTGCTATACAGAGATTCCTGCTAGCTAGCTATGTTACACATGGTAGTGTAATTCTGACTTTCAGCACCAAGAGAGAAAACAAAGCAATCTATTCAGTGGGATTTTAGCTTCACAAAAGGGGCTCTAAGGAAGGCTCTGAATTCTAGAAAATTTTAAAGTGATGACAGACTCAAGCAATATTTTCCCACTTGATTTACCAGCAGTAGTGGTAATATTTTGATCCTCCTTTGAACTCTATGCCTATTTTTCTAGTGAGTCAGAATGTGAATATCAATTCAGAGAGATCATATTGCTTCAAAGTAACTTGTTGGCAAAATTAAGATTTAACTGTCTCCAGAACATAATTCAATGATATTTACATCAGTTAAAATATGACAGGGTGAAAAAAAAATCCACCTTTGACCCTCTCTCATTTTATTTTTATGTGTTTCATATAGTTTGTTTTAACATGCTTCTTTCTTTTGGCATATTTCTGAAAGTTTTCTTCTGCTTTATGCTTATGGGGGAGTTTTCTTTAGTTGATACATGTTGAGTTTTGTTTTTTGATCACTCTGTTAGTCTTTTCCTGATTTTCCTCCCTTATGATCTGTGGAGAGTCCGTCAAAATTCTTGATTCTCTCCTCTAAATATATAGCACTATCAAGGTAAATACTTTCATGGATTTTATTTGTTTGTTCCTATAGTGAATGGAAAAGTTATAGTTCTTGACTTTTCAGTTCTATTTTGCTTTTTAGGACAATACATTTTCTTATGTTGTTTTTCTTTTCCTTTAACCACTCAATCACTAAAAGATGCTTCTAATTTCCCTTTTCCACTTTTTTTTTTCCTATTCAAGAAGCTACAAAATGTTAAGATTGCATATACTATTAATTACCTTTCCTGTTATCTGTCACATCTTCCCTGACATTTGTTTTCATATTTTTATACTTTGGATGAATTAGTTTTCCTGACAGTAGATTTATATCAAACATATGTCCTGTTGCTTACTTCCTTCTTCTTTACTCCCTGAATTTTTCTCATTCTGTCTTTGCTTACCTCAAAGACTGGCATTGGGTGGGAGCTTTAGAGAAAACATGCCAGAAATTGGCATTTTCCCTATTTTCACTTTGAGGTAATTTGGTGGTTGAGCATGCTTTGTCTTGAAGTTATACTGAGCTTTTTGGGTAGTGTTATATTTTTCCCTCCTTTTCTCTGTTTTTGGAGAAAATAATTTGATGCAGGGAGCTAGGCAGTCAGTATGGTCTTCAGCTATTTGGAAGACTATATGATAACAGTTCATATATGAATGCTTAAAAATAATAATTTATTAAGGAAAAGGAGTTAAGAAACTTAAGATTAGTTAAAAAGGGGTCAAAATTATACCTATTG
>SJYR01005180.1:0-41800 GCA_006410655.1 Kobus ellipsiprymnus
AGAGTCGGACACGACTGAGCGACTGAACTGAACTGAACTACCTGTGCCTAACTTAGTATTGGCATTCAACAAAAACTTGTTGCATTTGTCAATAAATCTTTACAATCTTCTTTTTTTTCCACCTTATTTTGGGGGTTGTGAAATAAATGTCTCCTTATTTAACCACCAACTTCATGGGATAACACTCTGACAGAGCAATAAAATGAGAAAATCAAGAATTCTAAATGATCAGTTTGAGGCCTAGCTTTGACATAGAAGATAAGGAGATAAGGATAAGGGCTCAATTGTGTGCTGCTAATAATAGTTGGCTAACCATTATTAAACTCTTATCAATTTATTTCAATCAGTCTTATTTCAGCTCCTCTGCCAAGTCATTTACATGTGTTTATTTAAGCCTCACAACAACTCTAAACTGCTGCTGTTGTCCCCATTTTATAGATGAGATAAACAAAGACATTGAGAGCTTAATTTGCTAAGTTACACAGCTATTAAGTGCCAGAGCTGGGATTTAAACCCAGGCAGTTTAGCTTCAGAAGCTTCATACATAACCATAATATGCTGTCTCCACTCTCCATGGTTCCAGGCACTACAGTGGGCCATCCTTTTCAGTAACTTAAATGCTAATGAATTCTCATAACTATGCAAGGCAATATCAATAATTTATTTTTATAGATAAGGTAACTGAAGGCCTAAAGAAATTAATAACTTGCTCGAGATACATAGCTAATCAGTGCCAGACCTGGGACTCTCCTTCAAGCCATTAGGTGTCTACTTCTCATCCATCACTCCAAGAAATTAAAGTTTATTATATTTTAATTGAATTTGGTTCAACCATGCTAGGACACCCTTCCATTAGAGGTAATACAGAATTGATTGCATTACATTAAATGTTCTACAACAACAGCAGTAGTAGTACCATTCATTTCATACAAAGTTTGAAAGCAGTTACCGCCGGGGTCCAGCCCCCGCAGGATCCAGGGAAACCCGAAGGAGAAACGGCGTCGGCGATTGAGATTGATTTAGAGAGAGAGAGATAGTTAAGAATGTTGTAGATAAGAAAATAGAAGGGAGAAGAAAAGAGGCTGATGTTCCTTGGTTTATACAGAAAGTCAATAAAATCTCAAGACAAGAAACTTGCACCGTCTACGTGAGGCCGCAGGTGCCCTCCCTGCCTCCCGAGGGAGTGCCCGTTCAGGTCTTAGAAACCCAGGCAAATAAGTAGACACAGTGGACTTCTGTACTCCAGATGGGAACCAGCCTGAAAGAGAGAGTAAGAGGAGGAAAATGATTGACACGAGGAGACCAAGCTGCTTTGATCAGTGAGGCCCATAGCTTTATTTTTAAATGGGACTTATATACCTTTTTCGCACATAGAGGGAAATGAAAGATGCAAGGTCATACAGAGTCAGCCCAACATTCCAGCAGTGTTGCCCTTATCGAAACCATGATTTTTTTGCATACCTTTCCCACAAAAGATGTTGTGTACAGTATCTTCTGGCCTTGGAGGCCTGTGAACATTTTATGACCCTCTTTTGATAAAGGCTGCTCAACTAGAAAACTTATTTTCCCTAAAAGTGTTTTTCTTTATATTTCTAATCTATGTCAGCCTCAGAAAAATGCCAAACAGAGTTACGTTTTTCACAGAGCAAAGGTGCAGTGAGTTACAAAAAAGAACCAATTAGCTCAACAGTCTGATATGGTTAAATTCAAGGCTACACTTGTTTTTCTAGCATTCTCACTATGTTAACTAATGCATTCCCAGGTGCACAGTGGATAAGAGATATGGGAACTTAGCAACAAGCATTGGCCCAATAATGAAATCCTACATCAGCACTAGCACTACTCTAATAACTTTTAACTCTTTCAAAGGCTCTATGTTTTAGGCTTTCTATGCTTCTCACAGCTGGGAGGCTGTAAATAATTGTATGCATAGCTGCAAGAGTCTGGATATATCTGCCAAGCAAGCTAGAATAGAGGGGGTTTGATATGAAATATTCCTCTCATGTCCAGGAGACTTATTAGTTATAGCCCTAAGGTGATTTTCTCCAGAGAAAGGTGGTCAGGGTCAGTCCCCTGTTAATGTCAGAGGAGTTGGGGAAAGTCATGGAACAGTAAAACAGATTCTGGTTTTGGGGTAGATACTCGAGAAGGCCTAGGGAGCCCCTTGAGTTCTGAAGCCTTGCTTAACAGTTCTCTTCCACATGACTCTGTCATGGGTGGGATCTCCCATGGCGGCTCCCAGCAAGTTACCAACATTTGCTTTCTGACATGTATCCCTTCCATCTCCCAAAACCTCGTAAGATACATAGAAGACAGCAAAGGGTTTGTGCCACAGGATGTGAAAGGTGTTGTCAAAACTGAATACTGACCTTTTGCCTAAGTTACCTTGCATACTCTGATATGAAAAGTTATCATTGCTGTGCCATATGACTCAAGCAAAGTCCAGGCCGGGAGTCAAAGTGCTAGTCTCTAACAGTAATTGTGTACAGAATGGCCATTTTTCTCCCTTGATGGGCAAAGAAAGCATGTAAGTTAGCAATTACAGAACAAACCATGGCAAAACTTAATGTCTTAAATTTTTTTAAACTTAAGAAGATTCTGTGCATTGACTGTTTTTTCTGGTACCACCTAGAGTCACATGGAACTGCATTCATCTGATGACGGCCTCTCTTTCCTTACCGGCGCTTGATGCTAACTGTAGACTAGAGTGCCTTGGTTTTTGTCCTCACGGCCTCTCATCTTCCAACAGACCAGACTGGACTTTCACTGCATGTGGAGGGGGTGTTCTCAGGGAATTGTTCTAAGAAGGCAGGTCCCAATGTGGAAAGCACTAGTCAAGCCTTTGTACTTGTCACACTTGCTGATGTTTTATTGGCCAGACTAGGCCAGGGCCAAGCTTAGAGTCACTGCAGGATGGGACCTAAACTCCACCTCTTTTTTAAAAAAAAATATGTCTCATATACCTCCCCATCCTCAACCCCATTTTTCAGTTGTTCCATGAGGCATGTGGGATCTTAGTTCCCCAACCAGGGATGGAACTGGAACCCCCTGCAGTGGAAGTGTGATGTCTTATCCACTGGACCACCAGGGAACTCCCTAAACTCCACCTCTTCATGAGAACAGTGCAAAGAATGTGTAGTCATTTTTAATCCACACAGAAAGAAGCCAAACTTCAAACAGCGAAGACCAGGGGTCAGCAAACGTTTTCTCAAAGGATGAGATGGTAAATCTTTTTATATATATATAAATTTATTTATTTTAATTGGAGGCTAATTACTTTACAATATTGTATTGGTTTTGCCATACATCAATATGAATCTGCCACGGGTGTACACGTGTTCCCCATCCTGAACCCCCCTCCCACCTCCCTCCCCATACCATCCCTCTGGATCATCTCAGTGCACCAGCCCCAAGCATCCTGTATCATGCATCGAACCTGGACTGGCGATTTGTTTCATTTATGATATTATACATATTTCAATGCCATTCTTCCAAATCACCCCACCCTCTCCCTCTCCCACGGAGTCCAAAAGACTGTTCTATACATCTGTGTCTCTTGCTGTCTCACATACAGGGTTAACATTACTATCTTTCTAAATTCCATATATATATGTATACTGTATTGGTGTTTTTCTTTCTGGCTTACTTCACTCTGTATAATCGGCTCCAGTTTCATCCCCTCATTAGAGATGGTAAATCTTTTAGGCTTGCAGGCCTTGGGTCTTTGCAGTCTGGGGTATGAAAGCAACCATAGACAATATATAAGCAAAAGAATGCTACTGTGTTCCAGTAAAACTTTATTTGCAAAAGCACGAAGTCCAATATGGTTGGTTTTTTTATATTTACAAAAACTAAGTATACACTATAGTTTGAGGCCCTCTCTCAAAGACCACTGCAGGTTGAAACAGACTTTTAAGAGTGAAAATGAGAGAAGAAAGTTCCCAAATGTTGATCCCTTGGAGTTCCAAACTAACACATTTTCTAGGAATGGCTTTTTAAAAACTTTCACATCCTCCAAGAAAGAGAAGCCAGGGAAAGTCCAATGAAAATTTCCCCTACTGTAATTTTGGAAATGAGTTGAACAGTGACCATTGTCAGACTTAATGAAGCAGCCATCATAGCCAGGTGCTGTGCTTCATTACTCAGTCATGTCCAACTTTTTGCAACCCCAGGGACTGCAGCCCATAAGGCTCCTCTGCCCATGCGGATTTCCCAGGCAAGAATACTGGAGTGGGTTGCCATGCCCTCCTACAGGGGATCTTCCCAAGCCATGGGTCGAACCCAGGTCTCCCGCATTGCCAGGAGAAGAACTCCTGGGTTCTTTACCATCTGAGCCACCAGGGAAGCCCTGATAGCCAGGACACCATCCAAATCCAAGGATTCACATAAAGCCTAGAGCAATATTAAGAACTCACTAAATACTTTATGGAAGTTATTTCATTTCATGCTTAAGAAATCTTGTTAGGTTAAAATTATTACCCCATGTTAAAGACAGAAAGATCAAACTTTGGAGATGTGAAGTTAAATGTTGTTAATGTTAAAACTTAAACAGCCAATATTTGTAACCAGAACCAGAACATTTTCTACCACATACTCCACCACGTTGCCCCTGCCTTTTGAGTTTGAAAGGAAAATAATCTATGTAGGAAGATAACTTATTGGAAAAATTATGTATAAAAATTATTTGTAATTACTAGTCACACACACATACAAAATAGCATCTCTTCAAGTGCAGAAAAAAAAGATGGGGGATAAGAATTGGTAGTTGTCTCCTACCTGTTTTCAATATGGGTAGTTGTCTCCGACTTGTGCATTAATAGAATGTGAGAGGTATAGTAGGGCCAAAAGATCAGGAGACAACTGACATTGAAAGGTTAGTTTATTACAGTTGCCAAGAAAAGAGGATACTCTGTGTCTTGGGGGCCACACAGGGAAGCACCGGTGCTGGTTGTAGGGCAGAGGGAGAGGGAGGAACTGTGGGCAAGAGCATTTATTGTGGTTTCTGTGAGAAGGAACTGACCAGGCCAGGTAAGCAAGCTTAGGATGGATTAGTTTGAATAATGTCAATGGTCTCTGTAGCATAGGGGCTGTCCCTACTAGCTATCGGGTACCTAGCCTTGGGGTGATGAGGGCATGTGGATAAATGGCCCTAAGTGTGAGAGCTCAGTAAAAGAGATCGTTGGAATGTGAGCTCTGGATTGGCTCCTTTGTATTTGAAAACTGTGCTCATGAGAGAGTTGTTTAGTATCTCTAAAAATGTACTAACCTCTGGAGGAGTAGTCCCTTCAGGGTCAGCAAGGCCCCAGATGTCAAAGCATCAAAATACAGAAAATAAAAGACAGTGCTTATACCACCACTACTACTCGAGTGGGTTCTCTAATTTTTGCTTTTACTCCAAGACCTACGGAAATAACTGAGATAGTCTAAGGTAATCAGAACTAATCTAGATTACAAAGGTAATCTAGAAAATAGCCAAAAACAAGGAAAGAAACAACCCAAAAAAAGAGGGTTCTGGTTCAAGATGACAATATAGGAAAATCTTGATCTCACAGACACACTGAGTCTACAGCTATGCATAGAACAATGTCTTTCGAAAACCTAAAGCCTGGCTGAGTGATGACGACACATCAGGCAAACAAGAGGAACTACATCAAACTGGGTAGGAGGCTGGGATACAGTCTTGCCATAAACCACACCCCCAGCACAGTGGCACACAACCCAGAGAAAGTTCAAAACCTGAAGCTCCTCTCTGAGGAGCAAAGGGCTCCATTTCCATACCGGTAACTTAAACTTTTAGAACCTGCACCAGAGAGATGATGCCCAACCACTTCGAAAACTAACAGAATCTAAGAGACTGTAGTAATCTGGGAGACATATCCTAGAAGGTCCGTGCACTGAGAGGAGCACCAGGACCTAGCTCATTGTCAGCTGATCTCAACCAGACCTACAGAGGCTTGAAGATCAGGAACAGGACAGGGTGCCCATTATCACCGCTTTTACTCAACATAGTATCGGAAGTCCTAGTCGGAGCAATGAGACAGGAAATAGAAACAAAAGGAATCCAAATTGAAAGGAAGACGTAAAGCTGTCATTGTTCGTGGATGACATGATACTATACATAGAAAATCTTGAAAGGTACTAAAACTCATCAATGAATACAGTATATATATTTTTTATTACAGTAGCTTATAGTTTTTTAAACTATAGTTGTAGTTCATATTATAAAGTTGTATAATACAAAATTAACATACAGAAATTTGTTGCATTTCAGTACACTAACAACAAACTATCAGGAAAAAAAGAATCCCATTTACAATCATATGAAAAGAATGAAATACCTAGGAATAAATCTGAGGGAAAATGACTGTACTCATAAAGCTTTAAGAAACTGATGAAAGAAACTGAACACATTACAAACAAATGGAAAGCTATACCCTGCTCGTGGATTAGGAAAATTAATACTGTTAAAATGACCTTACTACCCAAGGCATATACAGATTCAATGTATATTTTCATTAGTTATGAAAATACCAATACCATTTTTCACAGAACTAGAACACATAGTTCCCAACTTTGCATGGAAAAAACAAAAGACCCTGAATATCCAAAGCAATCGTGAGAGAGAGGAACAAAGCTGGATATATTACATTTCCTGAATTCAAACTATACCACAAAACGACAGTAATCAAAAACCACGTTATATGGCAATTAACCTATTATGAAGGAGGCAAGAAAATACAATGGGAAACAGCCTTTTCAAGAAATGGTGCTGGGAAACACTGGACAGGTACACACAAAATAATCAAACTGGAGAACTTTCTCACCCACATGTGTAAATAAATTCATAATGGATTAAAGACTCAAATATAAGTCCTGAAATCATAAAACATCTAGAAGGAAACATAGTGCATTCTTTGACTTTGGTCTTAGCAATATATTTTTGGATATGTCTCCTTGGGCAAAGGAAACAAAAGAAAAAAAATTAACAAATGGAACCTAATCAAACTTAAAAAGTTTTGCACAGTAACAGAAACTATCGACAAAATGAAAAGACAGCCTAATGGATGGGACCAGGTATTTGCAAATGATATAACCCATGAGGGGTTAATATCCAAAAGATACAAAGAACAGCTCAACATTTTTTTAAAAAAAAAAAACTGATTAAGACATGAGCAGAGGACCTGAAGAGACATTCCAAAGACACGCAGGTGACCAACGGGCACAGGAAAAGATGCTCAGACTTCCCTCATGGCACAGTGGATCGAAATCCGTCTGCCGATTCAGGGGACACAGGTTCGATCCCTGGTCTGGGAAGATTCAACATGCCATGGAGCAACCAAGTTCCTGTGCCACAACTACTGAAGCCCGCGCACCTAGAGCCTGAGCTCTGCAACAAGAGAAGCCACTGCAGTGAAAAGCCCATGCACCACAACAAAGAGTAGCCCCTACTTGCTGCAACTAGAGAAAGCCCGCGTGAAGCAACAAAGACCCAGCGCAGTCAAAGATAAAGACTTACATACACACATAAAAACGTAAAAACAGATTCTCAACATCATTAATCTTTACAGAAATTCAAATCAAAATACAGCGAGATATGACCTCACAACTTTCAGAATGGTTATTATCAAAAAGACAAGAGACAACGTGTCAGTGAAGACGCGGAGAAAAGGGAACCTCATGGACTGTTGGTGGGAGTGTAAACTGGTACAGCCACTGTGGAGAACAGTATGGAGGTTTATCAAAAGCTAAAAGTAAGACCGCCATATGTTCCAGCAACTCCATGCCTGTGTATGTAGAAGAAGAAAAGGAAAACACAAATTCAAAAGGCCATCAGCTGACTTTTCTGTTGAATCTTTGAAGGCTAGAAGGGAGTGGCATCTGGCATCATGCATTTAAAGGGCAGTAACTTCCAATGACTCTAATCCATAAAAATATTGAATCACTATGTTGTATATCTGAAAACAATATAATATTGTAAATCAACTACACTTCAGTGAAAAAATAAGGAATTGCCTTTTCTCATGGTAAATTGATTTCAGGCTGAGTTTAAGCATACTTGTATCTGAATATCCCTGAGTGCACTAATTTTTAAAAAATCCTTCCGTGTTGCATACAACACGTTCATACAGTAGGACATTCTTCTTTTCTAAATGTTAACATGAGTGGTACTGGTTCTAACTAAAAGATACAATCCACAAAAGAAGAAATCAAGTGAGATAAGTTGCTCATGGTAACTACTTCATATTTTGAGTTGAGTTCATTTACAGGCAATCCTATGCAGAAATGATTTTTGAAAACACAAAGAAAATGATGTATGAGGCAGTGATGATCATGATAATGATGTACGATTCTGGAAAGAGCTAAAAAGAAGCTGAAGTCAGAACTTCTTTTTTTTAATAAATCAAGTCTTTTGAGGTATACCCAGTATACAATAAAATGCTCAGAGTTAACGGTGAGGTTTGCCTTGTAAGTACCATCCTGCCTTAGCGTGTTGAGAATACTATAATAAAGTACCTTAGATTGGGTGGCCGGACATCCTGGAATGTGAAGTCAAGTGGGCCTTAGGAATCATCACTATAAACAAAGCTAATGGAGGTGATGAAATTCCAGTTGAGCTATTTCAAATCCTAAAAGATGATGCTGTAAAAGTGCTGCACTCAATATGTCAGCAAATTTGGAAAACTCAGCAGTGGCCACAGGACTGGAAAGGGTCAGTGTTCATTCCAATGCCAAAGAAAGGCAATGCCAAAGAATGCTTAAACTACCACACAATTACACTCATCTCACACACTAGTACAGTAATGCTCAGAATTCTCCAAGCCAGGCTTCAGCAATATGTGATCTGTGAACTTCCAGATGTTCAAGCTGGTTTTAGAAAAGGCAGAGGAACCAGAGATCAAATTGCCAGCATCCACTGGATCATCAAAAAAGCAAGAGAGTTCCAGAAAAACATCTATTTCTGCTTTATTGACTATTCCAAAGCCTTTGACTGTGTGGATCACAAGAAACTGTGAAAATTCTGAAAGAGATGGGAATACCAGACCACCTGACCTGCCTCTTGAGAAACTATATGCAGGTCAGGAAGCAAAAGTTAGAACTGGACATGGAACAACAGACTGATTCCAAATAGGAAAAGGAGTATGTCAAGGCTGTATATTGTCACCCTGCTTATTTAACTTCTATGCAGAGTATGTCATGAGAAATGCTGGGCTGGAAGAAGCACAAGCTGGAATGAAGATTTCCAGGAGAAATATCAATGACCTCAGATATGCAGATGACACCACCCTTATGGCAGAAAGTGAAGAAGAACTAAAGAGAAGAAGAAGAACTAAAGAACTTGATGAAAGTGAAAGAGGAGATGAAAAAGTTGGCTTAAAGCTCAACATTTAGAAAACTAAGATCATGGCATCTGGTCCCATCACTTTATGGGAAATAGATGGGGAAATAGTGGAAACAGTGTCAGACTATTTTTTGGGGCTCCAAAATCACTGCAGATGGTGATTGCAGTGATTGAAATTAAAAGACGATTACTGCTTGGAAGAAAAGCTGTGACCAACCTAGACAGCATACTAAAAAGCAGAGACATTACTTGCCAACAAAAGTCTGTCTAGTCAAGGCTATGGTTTTTCCAGTGGTCAGGTACGGATGTGAGAGTTGGACTGTGAAGAAGGCTGAGCGCCAAAGAATTGATGCTTTTGAACTGTGGTGTTGGAGAAGACTCTCGAGAGTCCCTTGGAATGCAAGGAGATCCAACCAGTCCATCCTAAAGGAGATCAGTCCTGGGTGTTCATTGGAAGGACTGATGTTGAAGCTGAAACTCCAATCGTTTGGCCACCTAATGCGAAGAGCTGACTCATTTGAAAAGACCCTGATGCTGGGAAAGATTGAGGGCAGGAAGAGAAGGGGACGACAGAGGATGAGATGGTTGGATGGCATCATCGACTCGATGGACTTGAGTTTGGGTGAACTCCGGGAGTTGGTAATGGACAGGGAGGCCTGGTGTGCTGCGGTTCATGGGGTTACAAAGAACCAGACACAACTGAGCAACTGAACTGAACTGAACTGAGACTGGGTGGTTAATAAACAAGAACATTTCTTACAATTCTGAAGGCTAGTAAGTCCAAGATTGAGACACCAGCAGAATTAGTGTCTGGTGAGAACCATTCCTGGTTCATAAATGGCACTTTCTCACTATAACCACAAAGGGCAGAAGGGTTGAAGGATCTCTCTGAGGCCTCTTTGTAAAAGTACCAATCACCTCCCAAAGACCCCGACTGCTAATACCATCACCTGATGGGGGTGGGGTGGGGGGTGTTTAGGATTTCAACATGTGGACTTTGGAAGGAAACATTCATCTTGAGCACACCCCAATCAAGATACAAGTTTCCCATCACTCCAGAAAGTTCTCTCTCTCCCTCCATTCCCTCACATCAGGAAACACTGATGAAAATTCCATTCCCTTGTATTGTTTGAACTATTCCAGAACTTCATACGAAGGAAGTCCTATATGAAGTTTCTTTGTTCTGGTTTCTTTCTATCATCATCCTATCTATGAGATGCATCCATCTGTTCAGTTCAGGCACTCAGTTGTGTTCTACACTTTGCAACCCCATGAACCGCAGCACACCAGGCCTCCCTGTCCATCACCAACTCCTGGAGTCCACCCAAACTCAAGTCCATCGAGTCAGTAATGTCATCCAACCATCCCATCCTCTGTCGTCCCCTTCCCCTCCTGCCCTCAATCTTTCCCAGCATCAGGGTCTTTTCAAATGAGTCAGCTCTTCGCATCAGGTGACCAAAGTACTAGAGTTTTAGCTTCAACATCAGTCCTTCCAATGAATACCCAGGACTGATCTCCTTTAGGAAGGACTGGTTGGATCTCCTTGCATTCCAAGGGACTCTCAAGAGTCTTCTCCAACACCACAGTTCAAAAGCATCAATACTTTGGCGCTCAGCCTTCTTCACAGTCCAACTCTCACATCCATACTTGACCACTGGAAAAACCATAGCCTTGACTAGAAGGACTTTTTTGGCAAAGTAATGTCTCTGTTTTTTAATATGCTGTCTAGGTTGGTCATAACTTTCCTTCCAAGGAGTAATCGTCTTTTAATTTTATGGCTGCAATCACCATCTGCAGTGATTGTGGAGCCCAGAAAAATAAAGTCTGACACTGTTTCCTCATCCACTTCCCATGAAGTGATGGGATCAGATGTCATGATCTTAATTTTCTGAATGTTGAGCTTTAAGCCAACTTTTTCACTCTCCTCTTTCTCTTTTATCAAATGGCTCTTTAGTTCTTCTTCACTTTCTGCCATAGGAGTGGTGTCATCTGCATATCTGAGGTGATTGATATTTCTCCCGGCAATCTCGATTCCAGCTTGTGCTTCATCCAGTCCAGCATTTCTCATGATGTACTCTGCGTAGAAGTTAAATAAGCAGGGTGACAATATACAGCCTTGATGTATTCCTTTTCCTATTTGGAACCAGTCTGTTGTTCCATGTCCAGTTCTACCTGTTGTTTCCTGACCTGCATACAGGTTTCTCCATGATTGTACACATATCAGAAACTTGTTCAGATTTACTGAGGGTTTTCCCATTGAATGAATATGCCATTCATCTATTCAGTACTGGTTGTTTGTTTCCAGTCTGTGGACTAAATCCATGCATCATGCTGCTATGAACTTCCTATGGTAGAATCAGTGAGACATAGAGCAGATATATGTTTAACTTTATAAGAAACTATTATTATCCACCCTAATGATGCCAAGAAATGCAATTACAGAGGGGTGTGGAACAACAACAACAAATTGTCGCTATCAGCAAGGTTAGAGACTACCGCACTGTAAGGCAGAAGGAAGAGGTGGCAGTGTACTCAGCGGCCCTCCACCTGACATGAAATCAGGCATTTGAGGCAAAGCGATACTTAGTGTAGACATGACTGTAGCTGCACTGTGTATTCGTTTCATACTTCTGTTAGCATGAGTTTTGCTGTTATCATTTTTCATGTAATAGATGTTTTGTAAGAGAGAAAATAGGAAACAAATTTTAATGAAACAGAAAATCCCTAAACAAAAGAAACACTAATGGAGAAAATCACAGTGGCACTTACGGGAAGAAATGATGAATAATCACTCTGATAATTACTTAATTCTACTGCTATTTTGGTGAAAGAGGAGAGTGAAAAATCTGGCTTAAAACTCAACATTCAAAAACTAAGATCATGGCATCTGGTCCTATCACTTCATGGCAAATAGAAAGGGATAAGTGGAAACAGTGACAGACTTTATTTTCTTGGGTTCCAAAAACACAGAGGATTGCAACTGCAGCCATGAAATTAAAAGGCTCTTGCTCCTTGGAAGTAACCCTATGACAAACCCAGATAACATATTAAAAAGCAGAGACATTACTTTTCCAACAAAGTTTCTGTATAGTCAAAGCTATGCTTTTTCCAGTACTCATGTATGCATGTGAGAGTTGGACCATAAAGAAGGCTGAAAGCTGAAGAATTGATGCTTCTGAATTATAATGCTGGAGAATGCTCTTGAGAGTCCCTTGGACTGCAAGGAGATCAAACCAGTCAATCTTGAAGGAAATCAACCCTGAATATTCATTGGAAGGACTGATGCTGAAGCTGAAGCTCCAATACATACTTGGCCCTGTGATCTGATGTGTTGACTAATTGGAACAAACCCTGATGTTGGGAAAGATTGAAGCAAAAGGAGAAGGGGAAGGCAGAAGATGAAATGGATAGATAGCATCACCAACTCAATGGACATGAATCTGAACAAATCCAAGAGACTGTAAAGGACATAAGAACCTGGTGTACTGTGGTCCATGGGGTTGCAAAGAGTCAGACAAGACTTAGGAACTGAACAGCAATGAACAACAACAAAATGTTGGCACTAACATTATAGCATCTCTTTTGCCCTACCAGGGATTGATTGATTGACATTTCAATCAATGAGTGTTCTCTATTTCTTCTCCTAGATGAGTTCTGCATAATTTTTATTTGCACAGACTTTTCCAGGTATTAGAGTTGTAGCTCATGTCTGCACCTAGTTTCAAAGAAATATCTTCCCTTTTGTGCAGTTTCATCTCCAAACAAAATACCATGGACAGAGCAATGATAGCTCTTATCAACCAGACTTGTACCACATGACAACTCCTAAAGCTAGGAAAACGTTTAGCTCATGAAATTCAAAAACCTCAATAGAGGAAGTCATGGTGTTTTTATCAGGTTAAGAAAAAAATGGACGCAGAGCAAATAAAAACAGATGGTTATTACTGTTTCTGACTGTAGTCTGGGCAAAAGTCTGGCTACAAAAGGATTTGGTCAAAAAATATTTTCTCACCCTAAAAGCCTCCATTCCTTGAGATTTCTGTTTTCTATGGCTTAAATAATGGTTGTATCTCTAGGAATCCCCTACCCTCCTTGTGGTTTAGACAGTCAGCCTAGACCTTGCATGCTTGAGGGATTCAGCACAGTTCCCTGTAAACTTAGAATTTCCACTTCTTCCTTACCCCAATTACATGTCTTGGGATCCTCCACTCTCTAACTCCCCGCAAGGTACAGGAGGCCTAAGCAATAATGAGGCTTATGAAGAAGAGACCAGGTGAAACAGCTAGTCCCAGCTGATTGAGTCAATTTACCAATCCTACCGCATGGGGGCAGGAGGAAACAAGAGAGAGGGAGTCGTCTGACTGCAGAGAGACGGCCGATCTATCGCTGTGGCCAAAACATTACGCCAGAATTTGACAAGATATTATAAACTCCTCAGGATTGGATTAGGGAAGAGCAAAAGGGAAGACTGAAATAAGGGGGAAAAGATTTTCTTTCTATTTCAATATATATTTTCCAGTTACTTGTCTAAGCATAAAGGATAATATGGCATTGTTTGGTAATTTGTTTAAGTTTTTTTGTTTCTTTTAAGAGCATATTTCCATGTGCTTAAATATTTGATAGCACACAATATATAATTTTAGGGGCTTCTCTGGTAGCTCAGGTG
This sequence comes from Kobus ellipsiprymnus, assembly GCA_006410655.1. NCBI lineage: Eukaryota > Metazoa > Chordata > Mammalia > Artiodactyla > Bovidae > Kobus > Kobus ellipsiprymnus. The sequence continues at coordinate 14,007 of SJYR01005180.1, forward strand.
GTAAAGAATCCACCTGCAATGTGGGAGACCTGGGTTCCATCCCTAGGCTGAGAAGATCCCCTGGAAGAGGGTATGGCAACCCACTCCAGGATTCTTGTCTGGAGAATTCCATGGACAGAGGAGCCTGGTGGGCTATATAGTCCATGGGGTCACAGAGAAGGACACGACTGAGCGACTAAGCACAGCACATAGTACATAATTTTAAACTGCTAGATAAATTTTCAGTCAAAGACAACTCTAATAAATCTGCTTGAACCACTGTTTTGGGGTAGTTGAGGTATTTCCAGAATTTCTATAGTTATAAAATAATTAACTGTAATTAATTTTCATAAGGTTAACCCTTTCCCCAAAATCACAGTAATTTCCTCTGATGGAGGTGCTGGGTTCAAATGAATATAGATTTTTAAGGAATGTGTGCTAAATTGCTTCAGTCGTGTCCAGCTCTTTGTGACCCTGTGGACTGTAGCCCTCCAGGCTCCTCTGTCCATGGGATTCAGCAGGCAAGAATACTGCAGTGGGTTGCCGTTTCGCCCTCCAGGATTTCTTCGACCAGGGATCGAACCAGCATCTGTTATGTCCCCTGCATTGGCAGGCAGGTTCTTTACCGCTAGAGCCACTGCTGAATTCATCAAGAAGCGCTTACCAGTGTATATTCCACAATCAACATATTACATTATGCTTACACTTGGTGGCTTCTCTGTTCAGTTACATTTCTTAAATTATAGTAATGTTGCATATTTTATTTTATTAGAGTTACAATATTATTGTAATAACATTTATATTTTATTCATGCTTTTTAAATTTCTTTTTTTGAATTTTCCATGAATATCCTTGATCCAGAAGCACTTACTTTTTCTGAGTAATTTTGGTTCTTTTTCGATATGTAGCACCCTTGTCAGGTCAAGGAAGCATTAGCAAAAGAGGAATTTGTATCACTGTGTTTTTGAAAAGCACCGTCTTTCCTTACAGCACATTTTAAGTTCTCTTTTCCCCTCTCATCTCAGTAACTGCCAGCCCACCCAGCACTCCCCATCTTGCTTGTCTGCTCCCATCAAGAGTTTGTGTGGACATCCTGAGCAGCCCATTCAGAGTCCTCACAGTCCTCGCAACGGGGAAACTACCCAGCACTCTCTACCGAAAGGTCACCGCTTGATAAACTATCCTTTTGAAAAGTCTTTCCTGTTCCCTATTTGTGATGTGGACTTTTCATTCAGTTAGTTTTGCAACCCATTCTGATGAATTCACCTCAGACTCACTCACTCACAGTAGATCCGTCATACTAAAGTAGCACTTCAGAGTTGGATGAGGCAGTGAGGAGGAAAACAAGAGAGAGGACAGTTAGAAGAAAAAGAGAGGGAGCCGAGGCGGGAGCTCTGATGCTTGAGAGAACAATTTAACTGCACCACCCTGAAAATAGACACCTTTTACTCTTGGATCAAACCCAGTATTTTATTGTTGGGGCAGACTATTTTTTAACATTTTTTCCTCTAGATGACAAAGTCATTTTTAACCTGTGCAGTTTTGTCAATGACTTGGTCAAAACTGCTCTTCACATACTCATGTTTAATGGACCATATAGCCAGATTTCTTAATTTTTAATTAATTTCAACTTCAAAAATTCTGTTAATGTATACTAAGATAAACTAGTTAAGTTTCTTTTTTTGGCAAAAGGTAAGCAGAGAATCATAAGAATCCAATTTCACAATAAAATTCAAAATTGCAAAACATTGCCCATGTGTTTATTTCTTCAAGATCATTTCTAGTAACTTGCAAATATCTCTATAATCTTAAATTTTTAATTTTATCTTAAATTTTTAAACAAAAAAACTTCACAACATTACATATAATGACAGAACTGAAGTAACTCAAGTTTTATTTCTTTGTTTCTACAACCACTGTGCTCTCACTGTTTATTTTAATTTTTTGTTAAACACTGGAATATGTGCTATCGTAAGAACTGGAGACACAAACTGTACCCAAAGTTAGCTTGAATAATTACAAATTTTTACAAATTTACTCTCAAAACAGTGCATGTATCTAAGTCTGCATGGGCCAGGGCTATCTTTATTTTGATAACCTTATTGTCTATGTGGAAAATCTGAAAAAATTTGACAAAAAAACCTTCTGAAACTAGTAAGGAATTACAGTAAGGCTACAATACAATTTAATATACAAAAGTCAATCCTCTATCCTAGATACTAGGAATGAAAAAGTGGAATTTTCAATTTGAAACAATACCATTTACATTAGCACCCCCCCCCGCCATGAGAGATTTCACAACTAAACAACTAAACTCATGTGCCACAACTAGAGAGTAGCCCCTACTCACCACAACTAGAGAAAAGCCTGGACAGCAACAAAGACCCAGCACAGCCAAATAAAAATAAATAAGATTATACAAAAAATCAAATTACACAGATTTACTGGTTTAAAACACAGTTGTTGTTGCTGTTTTAATTTTAAAAAGCTCATATGAGGAAGGAAAACACTCAAAATTGAAGGAGAAGAACAAAATTAGAGGAACTGACACTATTCAACTTCAAGAATTACTCTAAAGCTACACTATTCAAAATGGTGTGGTATTGTGAAAGAACAGACAGTTAGATCAGAGAAGGCAATGGCATCCCACTCCAGTACTCTTGCCTGGAAAACCCCATGGATGGAGGAGCCTGGTAGGCTGCAGTCCATGAGGTCGCTAAGAGTCGGACACGACTGAGCGACGTCACTTTCACTTTTCACTCTCATGCATTGGAGAAGGAAATGGCAACCCACTCCAGTGTTCTTGCTTGGAGAATCCCAGGGACGGGGGAGCCTGGTGGGCTGCTGTCTACGGGGTCGCACAGAGTCGGACACGATTGAAGTGACTTAGCAGCAGCAGCAGCAGACAATTAGATCAGTATGATAGAGAATAGACAGCCTAGAAATAGAAACATGTAAATATAGTCAACTGATCTCTAACAAAGGGTAAAAGCTAATCTTTTTTATAATATAAATTTAATTGAACCGTGAACTTCCAGATGTTCAAGCTGGATTTAGAAGAGGCAGAGGAACCAGAGATCAAATTGTCCACATCTGCTGGCTCATGGAAAAAACAAGAGGGTTCCAGAAAAACATCTATTTCTGCTTTATTGACTATGCCAAAGCCTTTGACTGTGTGGATCACAAGAAACTGTGGAAAATTCTGAAAGAGACGGGAATACCAGACCACCTGACCTGTCTCTTGAGAAACCTGTATGCAGGTCAGGAAGCAACAGTTAGAACTGGACATGGAACAACAGACTGGTTCCAAATAGGAAAAGGAGTATGCCAAGGCTGTATATTGTCACCCTGCTTATTTAACTTCGATGCAGAGTACATCATGAGAAACACTGGGCTAGAAGAGGCACAAGCTGGAATCAAGATTGCTTGGAGAAATATCAGTAACCTCAGATATGCAAATGACACCACCCTTATGGCAGAAAGTGAAGAGGAACTAAAAAGCCTCCTGATGAAAGTGAAAGAGGAGAGTGAAAAAGTTGGCTTAAAGCGCAACATTAAGAAAACAAAGATGATGGCATCCGGTCCCATCACTTCATGGGAAATAGATGGGGAAACAGTGGTGTTAGACTTTATTTTTGGGGGGAGGGCTCCAAAATCACTGCAGATGGTGATTGCAGCCATGAAATTAAAAGATGCTTACTCCTTGGAAGAAAAGTTATGACCAACCTAGATAGCATATTCAAAAGCAGAGACATTACTTTGCCGACTAAGGTCCATCTAGTCAAGGCTATGGTTTTTCCTGTGGTATGTATGGATATGAGAGTTGGACTGTGAAGAAAGCTGAGCACCGAAGAATTGATGCTTTTGAGCTGTGGTGTTGGAGAAGACTCTCAAGAGTCCCTTGGACTGCAAGGAGGTCCAACCAGTCCATTCTAAAGGAGATCAGCCATGGGATTTCTTTGGAAGGAATGATGCTAGAGCTGAAACTCCAGTACTTTGGCCACCTCATGCGAAGAGCTGACTCATTGGAAAAGACTCTGATGCTGGGAGGGATTGGGGGAAGGAGGAGAAGGGGACGACAGAGGATGAGATGGCTGGATGGCATCACCGACTCAATGGATGTGAGTTTGAGTGAACTCCGGGAGTTGGTGATGGACAGGGAGGCCAGGAGTGCTGCAATTCATGGGGTCACAAAGAGTCGGACCCGACTGAGCGACTGAACTGAACTGAACTGAATTACTTGATAGTACTGTATTGGTTCTGCCATCCATCAACATGAATCCGCCACGGGCGTGCATGTGCTCCCCATCCTGAGCCCCCCCACTCCCCCCCGTACTGTCTGTCTGGGTCATCCCAGTGCACCAGCCCTAAGCATCCGGTATCATGCATTGAACCTGAACTGGTGATTCATTTCATATACGATATTATACGTTTCCATGCCATTCTCCCAAATCACCCCACCCTGTCTCTCTCCCACAGAGTCCAAAAGACTCTTTATATCTGTGTCTCTTTTGCTGTCTCACATACAGGATTATCATTACCATCTTTCTAAATTCCATATATATGTGTTAGTATACTGTATTAGTGTTTTTCTTTCTGGCTTACTTCACTCTGTATAATCGGCTCCAGTTTCATCCATCTCATTAGAACTGATTCAAATGTATTCTTTTTAATGGCTGAGTAATACTCCATTGTGTATATGTACCACAGCTTTCTTATCCATTCGTCTGCTGATGGACATCTAGGTTGCTTCCATGTCCTGGCTATTATAAACAGTGCTGCAATGAACACTGGGGTACACGTGTCTCTTTCAGTTCTGGTTTCCTCGGTGTGTATGCCCAGCAGTGGGATTGCTGGGTCATAAGGCAGTTCTATCCTCAGTTTTTTTAAAGAATCTTCACACTGTCCTCCATAGTGGCTGTACTAGTTTGCATTCCCACCAACAGTGTAAGAGGGTTCCCTTTTCTCCAGCATTTATTGCTGGTAGACTTAATGGGCCAAAGAACTAAACTGACATTTCTCCGAAGACATACAGATGGCTAACAAACATGAAAATATGCTCAACATCACTCATTATCAGAGAAATGCAAATCAAAGCCACAATGAGGTACCATTTCATGCCAGTCAGAATGGCTGCTGTCCAAAAGCTAATCTTTTTAACAATGCTGTTGGAACAACTGAATATCCACAAGCAAAAACCAAACCCAAACAAACAAATTTACATGCAGACCTCACACCCATCACAAAAATTAACTAAAAATAGATCATAGATCTAAATATAAAGCCCCAAATGATAAAGCTCCTAGAAGATAACAGGTGAAAATATATTGGGTTGACCAAAATATTCATTTGGGTTTTTCCATAAGTTGTTACAGAAAAATCCGAATGAGCTTTTAGGCCAACCGATAGAAGACCATGGATATATAATACCAAAGGCAGGATCCATGAAAAAAATAATTGATAAGCTGGACTTCTTTAAAATTAAGTACTTCTGATATGTGAAATACACTGTCAAGGGAATGAGAAGACAAGGCATACACAGGGAGAAGGTACACACGAAGGATGCGTCTGATAAATGACTGCTTGGGTGTGTGCACACTAAGTTCTTCAGTCATGCCCGACTCTGTGCGACCCTATGGACTGTAGCCCGCCAGGCTCCTCTGTCCATGGGATTCTCCAGGCAAGAATACTGGAGTGGGTTTCCATGCCCTCCTCCAGGGGATCTTCCCAACCCAGGGATAGAAGCCACATCTCTTATGTCTCCTGCATTGTCAGGCAGGTTCTTTACTGCCTGAGAAGCCCAAATAATACAGAATGATGTATAATTTCCAGTTATTTCCAATAAACACTTTTCTCACTTTTGTTAAAGTAATAAAACAATTGTCAATTATATTTATATATTTTTATATATAATACAATATATTCAATATATTGTATATTTAATATTTTAAAATATAATACATTTATGACATATCTACCATGTTATATATTGAATAATTATTTATTATTTATGTTTTAAAAAGTTGGTTGCCCAAGTCAGCCCCCACATAGTCCCACATAGCCCCCAACATAAATCCTATGAGATAATACTATTATCCCCACTGATTTACAGATGAAATAAAAACTTTAGAGATATTAACTTGCTTAAACCACAGAATAATAAATGATGAGTTTTTTCTTTCTCCTTTCTGTCTAAGGTTAATCAGCTAGATTATTTTCTCTGATCAAGACAACCGAACATGGATATGTCCTTTTTTTCTTTGACCATGCTCTGTGACACGTGGGATCTTAGTTCCCCTACCAGAGGTCTAACCCACACCCTCTGTAGTGGAAGTGCAGAGTTAACCTCTGGACCACCAGGGAAGTCCCAAAATACCCATTCTTTTTATTACAGGGTTCAGAAGTTAGTTATCCACGGTAGTAAGAATGTGTGTTTCTGTGCATATGTGTGTGCGTGCGTGCTCATGCTTTGGTCAGCAATATATTTTTAAATTAGGAATTTCACATAAAAGTCAGATTTCAGTTTTCTCTTAAAAACTCGGATGATCTGGAAACACTGGGCCCGTATTCCTCCACAGCAGTTGCTTGCTAATGGACATTTGTCAGGACATTATCTCGTTTGCCAAGCTCCGCCTTCTCCCTTTCCTCTACATCCTGCCAGCTTCAATCAAGGACATTACACTTACTACAGAGGTAGCAGACAGTAATGGTTTAAGAAGCAAGACTGGGGTTCAAATCCCCGCTCTGCTACTTAACCAGCTCTGTAACTTTGGACAAGTTACTTAACCTCTCTGTGTTCCCAGTTTCTTCAGTTTGTAAAGCTGAACTAATAACTGTCTTTTTCATAGGGCTTTTTTCTAAAAACTAATTACAATTTTTTTAATCTACTTATTTATGGCTGCGCTGGGTCTTGGTTGCTACATACAGGCTTTCTCTAGCTGTGGCCAGCCTGGAAAGTCTTAGTTGCTCAGTTGCATTCAACTCTTTGTGACCCCCATGGACTGTAGACAACCAGACTCCTCTTTGTCCATGGAATTCTCCAGGTAAGAATACTGGAGTGGGTAGCCATCCCCTCCTCTAGGGGATCTTCCCGACTCGGGATAGAACATGCATCTCTGCATTGCAGGCAGATTCTTTCACTGCATTCAGTCTGAGCCACCAAGGAATCTGTTTATTTATGGCTGTACTGGGTCTTAGTCACGATGTGCAAGCTTTCTCTAGCTTTGGCCGGCCAGGGGCTACTCTTTATTCCAGTGCACAAGCTCCTCGTTGTGGTGGCTTCTCTTGTTGAGGGGGCATGGGCTCTAGGAGGACCTGTTGAAGTGGGTTACAGCCCCCCAGGCTCTAGAGTGTGGACTCGGTAGCTGAGGTGCAGGGGTTTAGCTGCTCCGCGGCATGTAGGATCTTCCCGGACCAGGGATCGAACCCTTGTCACCTGCATCGGCAGGCAGATTCTTAGCCACTGGACCACCAAGGAAGTCCCCTTCACAGAGCTTTTAGAGGGTTTAAAGTAACAATTTGAGAAAACCTTAGAACATTCGTTAGCATATATAAGTGTTCCCTAAAAGTATCATTACATCCTGTCACAGTGTAAGCACTTCAGCTTGAGTTCCCTGTTGATGAAACTCCACCTCTCCACCCTCAGAGGTTTAGCCAGAAAATGAACTCAGACCACAGTAGTCCAGCAGCTGTGCTTTCTGGGTTACTCTGTGTTAAATAATTCCATACGTGGACTTCAGTCCTCCAGCCTGTGTTGAGCTAAACCATGGCCAGTCCAGTTTCATAGTCTATTCAAAAAGACCGCATCACAGCCTTCATGCGGTTTTCAGTTTCCCAGATACCTCACGCATCATTAATCACAAAGGAACAAGCAACACTTAGCAAGGCAGCGTGCTCTAAACTCATAGGCAAGCAAGAGCAATTTTTCTACCTTCACTTTGAACCACACCCCACCTCAGAGACAGCTCTGATTCAGACATACATGAGAAGCACTCATTATTAAACAGAATTCCGGCCACTCGATGTAAATCATCCCAATCAAGTTAAGGGTGACTCCTATCTCCCCAAACCTGAAATAAACTTTCTTTTTCAGGACTGAGAAAACTGGCAATTCAGAAAAGCTCTCAGAAGAATCTTAAGGGTCTGACTTTAAATATTCATTTCTAGGTATCAGTGTAGATTATAAACATACATATAATTAAAGCAAAATAGATTTTACTCTCCATGATGTCTTACACCTGCTCTTTTCATTTAGTACTACATTAGTAAAATATTTGATGTAAATACATTTACAATATTATTTTTAGTGGCTTTTTGATATTCAGCTTTGTGAATGCTAGAAGGGATTGAGGGCTGGAGGAAAAGGGGACAACAGAGGATGAGATGGCTGGATGGCATCACTGACTCGATGGACGTGAGTTTGAGTGAACTCTGGGAGTTGGTAATGGACTCTGCGATTCATGGGGTCGCAAAGAGTCGGACACGACTGAGCGACTGAACTGAACTGAACTGAACTGATGTGAATATAACAATCCCCTATACTTAGACATCTGGATAGCTTCCTAATGTTCCCCAAGTTCACAAAAATGATGTGATAAACAATCCTGTAAATTAAATTTGGAGAGCAACTATATTTGTTTACCCTGGAATTTTTTCTTAGAGGTAGTTCCCCTAAGTCCTGCCCACCACTGGAAATAATTTTTAAAGAAAAAGTAAACCTTAAAATATCCCAGTTTGAATATTCCATCTATTTCCTGTTAGCCCTTAATTGACACAGAACCTATCACTTATCAATATCTACTGCGTGTTCTATACATTCTTTAGTTAAATCATCCAACAGCTTTTTGTGATGGGCATTATTATTCTCAGTTAAGAAATGAGGCTCAAATGTGTAAAGCAATATGTCCAAGACCACAGCTAATTAACATCAGGAAATTTAAATTCTCCTTGGTCTGACTTTAAAGTTAAGGAACCTTCCTTAGTACTATGTTCTTGAAGAGATTCCATAATTCAATTTTTAAATAGACCCAACAATATTTTAGGTTCTGTGAGGAAGAGGACCATTTAGAGTTGTCAGTAATGATTTGCAAAATGAATACCCATTCACTAAAAATTGATGGAAATTAAAATGTTTAGTTACGAGGTAGCTGAAATCAAGAGATATTTCTGATTTCCTTTGGTTCTGTAAACACGTAATTAGTATCACCTGCTCTGAGGTGGATGCATGTGCCAGCTCAACTTTATTCTCTGCCTTAGTGCCCTCCAGAGCTCCTTGAAAGGTCTCTATTCAGACTCTAACTCCCTGTTCTTGTAATATTCATACAAGCATGCTAAGTCACTTCAGTCATGTCTGACTTTTTGCAGTGCTATGGACCGTAGCCTGCCAGGCTCCTCTGTCCATGGGATTCTCCAGGCAAGAATACTGGAGTGGGTTGCCATGCCCTCCTCCAGGGGATCTTCCTGAGCCAGGGTCTCATGTCTCCTGCATTCCCAAGTGGGCTCTTTACCTCTAGTGCCACCTGGGCAACCCATTCTTACACTATATAGGTTACTTTTCTCTGTTCAGTTCAGTTCAGTCGCTCAGTCGTGTCCGACTCTTTGCGACCTCATGAATCACAGCACGCTAGGCCTCCCTGTCCATTACCAACTCCCGGAGTTCACTCAAACTCATGAACATCGAGTCAGTGATGCAATCCAGCCATCTCATCCTCTGTCGTCTGTCGACCCCTGCCCCCAATCCCTCCCAGCGTCAGAGTCTTTTCCAATGAGTCAACTCTTTGCATGAGGTGGCCAAAGTATTGGAGTTTCAGCTTCAGCATCAGTCCTTCCAATGAACACCCAGGACTGATCTCCTTTAGGATGGACTGGGTGGATCTCCTTGCAGTCCAAGGGAACTCTCAAGAGTCTTCTCCAACACCACAGATCTCATGTCTCCTGCATTCCCAAGTGGGCTCTTTACCTCTAGTGCCACCTGGGCAACCCATTCTTACACTATATAGGTTACTTTTCTCTGTTCAGTTCAGTTCAGTCGCTCAGTCGTGTCCGACTCTTTGCGACCTCATGAATCACAGCACGCTAGGCCTCCCTGTCCATTACCAACTCCCGGAGTTCACTCAAACTCATGAACATCGAGTCAGTGATGCAATCCAGCCATCTCATCCTCTGTCGTCTGTCGACCCCTGCCCCCAATCCCTCCCAGCGTCAGAGTCTTTTCCAATGAGTCAACTCTTTGCATGAGGTGGCCAAAGTATTGGAGTTTCAGCTTCAGCATCAGTCCTTCCAATGAACACCCAGGACTGATCTCCTTTAGGATGGACTGGGTGGATCTCCTTGCAGTCCAAGGGAACTCTCAAGAGTCTTCTCCAACACCACAGATCAAAAGCATCAATTCTTCGGTGCTCAGCTTTCTTTATAGTCCAACTCTCACATCCATTCATGACCACTGGAAAAACCATAGCCTTGACTAGATGGACCTTTGTTGGCAAAGTAATATCTCTGCTTTTTAGTATGTTGTCTAGGTTGGTCATAGCTTTCCTTCCAAGCAGTAAGTGTCTTTTAATTTCATGACTGCAATCACCATCTGAAGTGATTTTGGAGCCTAGAAAAATAAAGTCTGACACTGTTTCCACTATTTTCCCATCTATTTCCCATGAAGTGATGGGACCGGATGCCATCATCTTTGTTTTCTGAATGTTGCACTTTAAGCCAACTTTTTCACTCTCCTCTTTCACTTTCATCAAGAGGCTCTTTAGTTCTTCTTCAGTTTCTGCCATAAGGGTGGTGTCATCTGCATATCTGAGGTTATGGATATTTCTCCTGGCAATCTTGATTCCAGCTTGTGTTTCTTCCAGCCCAGCGTTTCTCATGAGGTACTCTGCATGTAAGTTAAATAAGCAGGATGACAGTATACAGCCTTAGTTCACGTATTGCTGAAGCCTGGCTTGAAGAATTTTGAGCATTACTTTACTAGCATGTGAGATGAGTGCAATTGTGCAGTAGTTTGGTATTGTCAAAAAAATATATACTAATGTCAACATGTTTTAGATGTAACAGAGAGTATATTTTAAAAAATATGCCATATAGCTGTACTCAAAGTTTGATGGAAAATAGATTCTGGTTGGTTCTTTTTTGGCCACTTGCTAATCTAAATCTGTCCATCTTTTGTAAAGATCAGCTTCCACCAGTTAGAAGACAAATGTTCCCTGTTCACCCAACTGGTCAACTCCTGAAACTGGATTTGTTATCTGAGTGCTGAAGAATTGATGCTTTTGAACTGTGGTGTTGAAGAGGACTCTTGAGAGTCCCTTGGACTGCAAGGAGATCCAACCAGTCCCTTCTAAAGGAGATCAGTCCTGGGTGTTCTTTGGGAGGAATGATGCTAAAGCTGAAACTCCAGTACTTTAGCCACCTCATGCAAAGAGTTGACTCATTGGAAAAGACTCTGATGCTGGGAAAGATTGAAGGTGGGAGGAGAAGGGGATGACAGAGGATAAGATGGTTGGATGGCATCATCGACTCAATGGACATGAGTTTGAGTAAGCTCCCAGGAGTTGGTGATGGGCAGGGAAGTCTGGCGTGCTGTAGTCATGTGGTTGTAAACAGCTGGACACGACTGACCGACTAAACTGAACTGAACTAAGTTTGTAGTTACTACAACATTGAGGGTACCCTTCAGAAAAGCTTAGAGTCCGACACGACTGAGCGACTTCACTTTTTCACTTTTTTCAGAAAAGCTTAACCTCTCACTCTTTGATCATTCTTTGCACCAATTAGGATAGGTTCACCTGCAAGAAAAGTGCATTAAGCCATTGGAAATTTTCTTGTTTCTTAAGGAAAATTCCCAAAGTGGGCAGTTCCAGAGTTGACTGGCAACTCAAACATGTCATCAGGGACCCAGCGACTTTTCATCCTTGAGTTTCAGCATGCTAAGCATGCTGCCTTGCACCCTCACATTTGTCACAAGGTCACAAAGTGGCTACGGAAACTCCAGGCCTTAGGTCTTCACACAACATTCAAAGATGAGAAAACGGGGCAAGGAAAAACACCTTTCCTGTTCATCAAGAAGGAAATGTCTTCCAGACTTTCTTCTATGCCCAAGATGGGAACTGGATCAAAGAACCGTCTCTGCCTGCAACACGGGCTGAAAGGTGAATATCTGGCAAAAAGAGTTAAAGTTCTGATTGACTTAGACCAGTCACAATTTCATGCTTATTCAGCCTTTCTATCCTGCCTCTTTAGTGCAATGTTTGATCTTTCACTCTTACTGTGGCCAAGGCTGAAGAAAGTGGAAATGAGCTAACAGTGCCTCCTGCCGTGTGGTGTAGTGTTTCAGAGGAGCTTCTGTGATCTGATATGAAGGATAATTAAGTTACCTAGATGTTATGATTAGGACTGGTCAAGAAATGGGTTTGGTCTATGTTTGATTCTTGCTTTAGCCTTGGCTACAATCAGAATAAAAGAAGATAACAAACACATCAAAATTGTAGAAATGCAAAAGGTGGTTAAAGTCTTCCATGGGCTGAATTAGGAGTATGGGATTAACAGACGTACACCACTATACACAAACTAGGTAAACAACAAGGGCTTGCTGTATAGCACAAGGAGCTATATTCAGTATATTGTAATAACCTATAATGGAAAGCAATCTGAAAGAAAAACTGAATTACTATGCTGTATGCCTGGTACTAGCACAATATTATAAATCAACTTCAATTTAAAAAATTATATGTAGGCTGAACTCATTACAAATATCATTTAGAGGCTCCGTAGGGCCAAAAATAAGAGAGAACTGTTATGTCCAAGTCAGACAGAGAACAGTTAATCTCTGATAGTATCTTTGATTAAGACAACTCCCCTTATCTCTTAACACTAAAGAATAAGCCAATTTCTCTGGTTAGAAAGCCCCATTTTTTAGGATAAAGGTCAGGATGTGTGTGCCGTGGTGTGTGCATGTCACTCAGTTGTGTCTCTTTGTGACCTCATGGACTGTAGCTCTATGCATGGAATTGTCCAGGCAAGAATACTAGAGTAGGTTGCCATTTTCTACTCCAAGGGATTTTTCCCAACCCAGGGATTGAACTTGGTCACCTGCATTGGCAGGCAGATTGCTTACCACTGAACTGCCTGGGAAGTCACTGTATTCCATGGTAGGGCCAGTCAAAAAATTTTAATGCCACTTATGTGGGTGTGTAGGTATCTGTTCCTTAGCAATGCACTATGCACTGAAATGAGTTCTATTGACAGCTACACACTAAATAAGATAATCAGCTAAATAAAAACCAGTCCCCAGATCTCTGAGTCTCATCTATCCTCTATGTATAATTCGCCCTTATGAACTGGAGAAGGGAGTCAAGGAGCTGCCAAGGTTGTAACACAACAGTATTTATCTCAGAAAACAACCACACGGGACACAATTCTGACTTTGCCAACCCCAACCTCTCCTTGCACTAGTTTCCTTGGTATCACCAGAGCCTAAAGCCCAGTCTGTGGAATTAAAAAGCAGTATCAGTGGAAAGCTGGTTACTAAATAATGCTGAATTTAAAGTTAGGATACAAAACTGTAACTACCAAATGCCCAGATATACTCAAACACATATTAAGTGTGTAACTGTATGAAACTACACATGTCATAATAGCTATGTCCAGGTGGTATTATTTGGATGATTTTTCTTTATCCTCTTCTGCATGTCTAATTTCCCCAAAATAAATATGCATTGCTTCATAATTAGGTAAATATTACTGTTTTCTTTTGTCTGTCTTTAAAATCAGCATCACAGTGTAAGAGGTTGTTATGTTACAAAGCTGGTGCTGTTCACCACCTCCAGAAGGAACAAATCTATTCAGAGCTGTTTTCATCAAAAAGTGCATTTTTCACTGGTGAAAGAGATCAATAGATCAAGACCAGAAGTTTTGTGATGATTTCTTGGGGGAAGAGACTGAGCAGGGTGCTTGGGGCCTGGGCTGTCTGGTTCCCTACTGCCTTTGGCTCTCTGCAGAATTTAGGAGATTTATCACTGCACTCCATCGAGACTGTTATTTTTAGCTCTGTTGATTTCTAAACTGTAGCATACAGACCTGCAATAGACAAAGTACCTTGTAGGTAGACAACCAAGCCATGGCAGAAGGAAAGAGCCCTCCACTAGGAAGAGAACGACTTACACCAGGAGGAAGAATGATATGATATCTTGCGTAGAAAGAGTTTATGGAAGGGGACATCAAGCTAAAAGCCTCAGGAGTTCCAGGCTGCCTGCCTTCAGCTGTAGCCGGAGCTGAAAGCCTTCCTTCCTTTTTGCCTGCCACTCTCTCTCCTGCCCTACATCCTTCCCTAGGCTCTAGCCACGATGGCTGCTTCCTGCTCCTTGAACACAGCGCTGGTTACCTGCCCCCAGATGTGCACATGCCTCATGCCGTCACTTCACCAAAGCTACTGCTCCAATGTGACCTTCCCTGAGAGACCTTCTCTGAGCATTCAATCTAGATTGCCGCCAAACTAGTCTCACCACAACCACTCTCTGAACTTTCACCTGGCGTGAGTTTTCTCCATGCCACTTTCTTTCATCTGGAAATTCATAAAAATGCCCTCTAGTTTATTTGCCGATTATCCCCCTTCTGCACCATGAGAGCGGAAACTTTGTCTTGTTGACGGGTACATCTTCACCCCCAGAACACTCCCATAGATAGTTGGCTTTCGAGAAATAGTTGTGGCGTCCCCCTTGCTTTTGAAGGTGGTTTCGAGGCAGTTTTACTGCCCCTCACTAAGGGCTGGTAACGCTGAGTCTGGGGTGGAAAACTTTCCCCTGTTGTTTCTCTCCCTCATCAATGTGTTCACTACCCAAGAACATGGCCCTCTCCCTCACCTCATTTTTAGTTCTTTCTTGTTTAGTTCATTCCATCAGCTTTTCCTTTGGGGACTCCCCCTAGAGCCTCAGCCCTTTTCTGGATATCTTTCTTGTGCTCTTGTTTTTTTTTTTTTTTTTCCAGTTTCTTTCAGGTTGACTTTCAAAACTTGTAAATATTCAGGTTGTATGTGATTTTTTAAAGGTGTATGTTGTAATGATTTAATTTTTGAGTGTGTGGTGAGGACACTTATGATCTACTCTTGGCAGATTTCAAGTGTACAATACAATATTACTAACTATGGTCCTGATGCTAGGAAGAACTGAAGGCAAAAGGAGAAGGGGGTGGCAGAGGGTGGTGGTTGGATGGCATCACTGACTCAATGGACATGAGTTTGAGCAAACTCCAGGAAATAGTGGAGAACAGAGGCGGCTGGAGTGCAGCAGTCCATGGGATCACAGAGTCAGACATGACTGAGTGACTGAACAAAAATAACAAAATCCGTGGTCATTGTCCTACACATTAGGAAAGGAAAGGAAAGTGAAGTCGCTCAGTTGTATCTGACTCTTTACGACCCCATGGACTGTAGCACACCAGGCTCCTTCATCCATGGGATTTTCCAGGCAAGGGTACTGGAGTGGGGTGCCATTGCCTTCTCCAGGGGATCTTCCCGACCCAGGGATCAAACCTGGGTCTCCCACATTGCAGGCAGATGCTTTACTGTCTGAGCCACCAGGGAAGCCTCATTAGAACCTGTGTCTTATAACTAGAAATGTAACCGAGCAAGTGGGTTTGTGACCTCCTGCACAATGGAAAGACCAAATACCAAGTCAATGGTCTTTTACAAACAGACACAAGTTTTATTGGACAGAGGAGTCTGGTGGGCTGCAGTCCATGGGGTCCCAAATAGTTGGACATGACTGAGCAACTGAGCACACATCCAAACATTTAATAAAAGAGCGAAGCTTATTTCCTCCTTTGGTCATTTCCAAAAGTCCCTTGTCTGTCGCCAGTGCAGTGAAACAAAGAGCAGAGCAAGTCATCATCCCTTCTCTGGTAGGAAGTCTGGCTTGAACTAGCAATTTAAGCCTTGTGGCCCAGCTGGTAAAGAATCTGCCTGCAATGTGGGAGACCTGGTTTCCATCCCTGGCTTGGGAAGATCCCCTGGAGAAGCGAAAGGCTACCTACTCCATCCAGTCTTCTGGCCTGGAGAATTCCATGGACTGTATAGTCCATGGTGTTGCAAAGAGTCGGACATGACTGAACAACTTTCACTTTCACTTTCAATGGCTCATAAGACCAAATCTGTTTTTCTTTGTTCCATCCAGTTTTTGAAAGAGTGAGTCATACTTGGGTGTGGTAAACCCATGGTCTTATCCCCACTAATTTAAAGAGGAGTTAGTGTTCAACAGCACCTTGTATGGTCCTGTCCACTGAGGGGCAAGTTGATGCTCAGGTCCTTGCTCTCTCCAGGTTTAGAGGAAGAACTTCCCCAGGCAGGAAGGGGAGCAGGACTTCCTTATTTGGGGAGACAGAATATTGGAAATAAACTCATGAATGGAACTTAATATAGTGCTAAAATTTTAACACAGTTGATGACTGCTAAGTCCTTTAAGACATCTATAGATTCTCTTGTACAGACAGACACCTGGAATAGCCTACCATAAATATTTCAAAAGTGCTTAATTTAAGCTTGCTTTTAAGAGCCACATTAATCAGTAGCAGGGCATCTGGCAAGGCCTTATCTCAAGTTAAATTAGTTTCTTGACATACTTTAACAATGCTCCTTTCTAATGTATGATTGATTTTCTCAGTTTTTCCTGTGGATTGTGGTCTCCGGGTTGGTGGTTGTTTTCAACTAACGTGCAGTGTTTAGACACTTGTTGGGTTATGCTTGGGACAAAGGCAGGCCTCTTTATCACTTTGAAGGGTACAAAACCATCTGACTAAGGTCCGTCTAGTCAAGGCTATGGTTTTTCCTGTGGTCATGTATGGATGTGAGAGTTGGACTGTGAAGAAGGCTGAGAGCCGAAGAATTGATGCTTTTGAACTATGGTGTTGGAGAAGACTTTTGAGAGTCCCCTGGACTGCAAGAAGATCCAACCAGTCCATTCTGAAGGAGATCAGCCCTGGGATTTCTTTGGAAGGACTTATGCTAAAGTGAAACTCCAGTACTTTGGCCACCTCATGCAAAGAGTTGACTCATTGGAAAAGACTCTGATGCTGGGAGGGCTTGGGGGCAGGAGGAGAAGGGGACGACAGAGGATGAGATGGCTGGATGGCATCACGGACTCGGTGGACGTGAGTCTGAGTGAACTCCGGGAGTTGGTGAGGGACAGGGGGGCCTGGCGTGCTGCAATTCATGGGGTCGACTGAGTGACTGAACTGAACTGAAACCATCCAATGGCTTCCCAGTTGGCACTAGTGATAAAGAACCCATCTGCCAATGCAGGAGACGTTAAGAGACACCGGTTTGATCCCTGGCTCAGGAAGATACCCTGGAGGAGCATGTGGCAGCCTACTCCAGTGTTGCTGCTTGGAGAATCCCATGGACAGAGGACCCTGGTGGGCTATAGTCCATAGAGTCACAAAGAGTCAGACTTGACCAAAGTGACTTAGCACATAACACATCAAAGACCATCCAAATTGGAGGAATATTTCCTTACAAAGGGCTATAACAACTTTAGAGGCTTTTTGCTATCTGGGTGGAATATGCTTTCCCCCATCCTGAAAAGCTGTACACAAGCACCAGCAGGTATCTAGAATTCCCTGCAGCTCAAAACATTTGAGTGAAAGTTTATTTGCCAGTTCTCAGTGGGGCAGGTCCCTCTGTGTTGAGTCCCCAACTGGGGAACTCTGACAGCAGTCTTTGGGCTATTTTTGCACAAATCAAGCCATTCTGAGTGACTCGCTGTGTAGTCTTTTATAGGTCAGATCCCATTAAATACTTCTGAATCCATTTAAGGTGGCATCTCTCCTTAGTACCCATCTCATAATGGGTACTATTATGAATGTGCTGCAGGGCTTCCCTGGTGGCTCAGACGGTAAAGAATCTGCCTGCAGTGCAGAAGACCTGAGTTCAATCCCTGGGTCGAGAAGATCCCCAGGAGAAGGGAATGGCAACCCACTTCAGTATTCTTGCCAGGAGAATTCCATGGACAGAGGAACCTGGCAGACTACAATCCATGGGGTTGCAAAGAGTCGGACATGACTGAGCAACTAACATTTTCATTTCATGAGTGTGCTGCGTGCAGCACAATGTCCAGGAGTGTCTCAGAGATCAAAACAATTCCTTGTGCACAAAATTTCTAGCCAGGCAATCAAGGGAGAAAACCTACTATCTGACCCTCTCTCTCTCCTTTTCTGAATACACTGACTGGTATTTTGACAAGTCAGTGTGTTAGAGAAGTGATCCCATCACGACTTGATAATCGCCTAGCAAATCATCCATATATTGCAATAAAAGTCCTTCACTCAATATTAAGTTTCCAACCTTATTCCCCAAATAAGGTAAGGGGATTTTTAAATCCTCAAGGCAGGACTGTCCAACATTACTCTTGGACTACCTGTGTTTCTGGGTCCTGCCATTCAGAAGAAAATAGCTGCTGTGATTCTTCCTCAAATAGGAATTTGAGGAAGAAAAGAAACCATCTTTTAAGTTCCCAAACTGAATACCAGCCATATTCTCTCAGAATAATTGTGAGCAGAGCACACACAGAGTGCCACTCTTAAATTATTTCATTAATAGCCCTCAAGTTTGGACAAAGCGATATTCTGCTGAGTTTGACTTTTTGACCAAGAGAATAGGGGTTTCATATGGGACCTGCAGGGTTTCATCAGTCCGAGTTTCAAAAACTCCTTGAGAATTGTCTGGATTTCCTTTTTGTCCTCTTGTCTCAGAGGATATTGTTTTAGATTAGGTGTCCCACCATCCCTTTTTAATGAGCTCTGTATTGGCTAAGTGTCCCATCATCCCTTTTTAATGAGACCTATGCGTTTTTGGCCTTTCCTGGGGTGCCATCTGCCCACCCTTTTGGTCTTATATTTCCATATACCTTCTTTTCTGGGATTTTTATGATTGTCATCTGTAGGCTTAAACCTTGCTCTGATGGGACTCTGATGTCAAGCCCTTCTGGCAGAAAAGTTACTTGAACTTTACAAAGGAGATCTCCACCCAAAAGAGGGATTGGACACTCTGGTATATATAAGAAACTATGTTTCAAAGTGAGGTCCCCTAGCTGGCCTTCAAGAGATTGGAAAAACAGAGGACTTTGTACTTCTCCAGAGACTCCGGTGACCCAAAGTCAATCAGCTCATTCCCTACTGTCATGGGGCTCCTGTGGAGAAACTGGAATTGGGCTCCTCAAGTCCCATGGAGGCCCTGGGCCTCTTCATTCATCATCAGTGTTGCTCTCTTTCTACCATATGAGAGGCTCCCATTTTTGTTTTATTGCTTTTCCTTCTTATGTTTTAGCTCAGGGCAGCCTTTCCTCCTTACAGCAAGTGCATTGCTCTCTCCACAATGGCTGTTTACCTCTCTTTGGGTTTTTGTTGAATTTCTTGTATTTTTTGTTAAACCCAGCCTGTTGGCTATTTGCATTTAGGCCCCCACGGAATAATGACATAGGGAAAATTGCCCTGCACAGGGAGTGGCCCCTGGTCTGCACTGGGTGCCCTGTCAGGTCTTAATTGGTTCCTCTGCCCCAGGAACTAACACAGGATTTTCCAATTGATTCCTACATGGAGGGAGAGCTGGTCCCATCGCTTTGTGAGCCCCAGCATGGAAGCAGAAGTAGATGTTTTTCTGGAACTCCCTTACCTTCTCCATGATCCAAGGAATGTTGGCAATATCTCTGGTTCCTCTGCCTTTTCTAAACCCAGCTTGTACAGCTGGAAGTTCTCTGATCATGTACTGTTGAAGACCAGCTTGAAGGATTTTGAGTAGAACCTTACTAGCGGTGAAATGAATGCAATTGTATTATAGTTTGAACATCCTTCGGCATTGCCCTTCTTTGGGAATGGAATGAAAACTGACCCTTTCCAGTCCTGTGCCCACTGTTGAGTTTTCCAAATTTACTCACATACTGAGTGCAGCACTTTAACAGCATCATGTTTTGGAATTTTAAATAGCTCAGCTGGAATTCCATCACCTCCACTGGCTTTATTGGTAGTAATACTTCCTAAAGCCCACTTCACTTCACACACCAGATGTCTATAAAATATACTAGATTGTTTTCAGCTATTTCTCCACTGACCTTTAAAATCATCATATCCAGTGTAAAAAAAAAAATCAAACTAGGATTCTGGTTGAAATTTCATTAAATATATAAATTCCTTTGGGAAGGGTAGATATTGTTATGACATTATTTCATCCTATTAATATCTTAGGAAGTTGTGACTCCATTTAGATATCTTTTTTTCCACATTTTAATAATATTTTTATAGTTTTATTTACTTGGGTCTTTTGCCTTTCTTGTAAACTTTATTTCTAGGTATTTATAGTTAAAGCTTTTATTAAAAATGGGATTTCTTCCCCCCAGAAATTTAAATTTCTGTTTATTAAAATTGTTAACTTTTGTATTTTAATTTTGTATCCAGCCACATTTTTCAATCATTTTAATAACAAAAACTAACATTTTTGGAGAACTAACAACTAACAGCTAGACATTATTTCAAGCCTTTTAGTACATTAACTCATTTAATCCTCATAATATGCCTATAAGGTTCAGTTCAGTTCAGTCGCTCAGTCGTGTCTGACTCTTTGCAACCCCATGAATCGCGGCACACCAGGCCTCCCTGTCCATCACCAACTCCTGCAGTTCACTCAGACTCACGTCCATCGAGTCAGTGATACCATCCAGCCATCTCATCCTCTGTCGTCCCCTTCTCCTCCTGCCCCCAATCCCTCCCAGCATCAGAGTCTTTTCCAATGAGTCGACTCTTTGCATGAAGTGGCCAAAGTACTGGAGTTTCAGCTTTAGCATCATTCCTTCCAAAGAAATCTCAGGCTTGATCTCCTTCAGAATGGACTGGTTGGATCTCCTTGCAGTCCAAGGGACTCTCAAGAGTCTTCTCCAACACCACAGTTCAAAAACATTAATTCTTCGGCGCTCTGCCTTCTTCACAGCCCAACTCTCACATCTGTAGATACTATTATATCAATTCTGTAGATGAGGAAGTGAAGCTGTTAGTCTCAGTTGTGTCCAACTCTTTGTGACCCCATGGACTATAGCCTGCCAGGCTCCTCTGTCTATGGAATTCTCCAAGCAAGAAGACCAGAGTGGGTTGCCATTCCCTTCTCCAGGGGATCTTCCCGACCCAAGGATAGAACCTGGTCTCCTGCATTGCAGGTAGATTCTTCACCATCTGAGCCTCCAGGGAAGCCCACAGATGAGGAAACTGAGTCATAAAGTAGAATTTCTTAATCTTTCCTGGAAAACAATCTTCTAACCTGAAATTGAAGACTTTACTATTTAGTGATATTTTGGTAATTTTTTTATTGCCTAAAACTTATAAAACTGTATTGAATAACAGGAGAAATAATACATGTTTTTTCTTATTTTAATAGAACTATTATAAATAGAGATTATAGGCAAATCCAAATGTACCCTGGTAATCTGATAAAGAACTGCTGCTACTGCTGCTGCTGCTGCTGCTGCTAAGTCGCTTCAGTTGTGTCTGACTCTGTGCGACCCCACAGATGGCAGCCCACCAGGCTCCCCCGTCCCTGGGATTCTCCAGGCAAGAACACTGGAGTGGGTTGCCATTTCCTTCTCCAATGCATGAAAGTGAAAAGTGAAAGTGAAGTCGCTTAGTTGTGTCTGAGTCTTCTCGACCCCATGGACTGCAGCCCACCAGGGTCCTCCGTCCATGGGATTTTCCAGGCAAAATTACTGGAGTGGGGTGCCATTGCCTTCTCCCGATAAAGAGCTATATGCTTTCAAATAATGATATTATTATTATTAGGGAGCAAAGAAAAAATAAAGAGATTTATGTGTATAAGTATCTTCTATCATCCCAACAGAATGCACAGTTACAGAGAATACCAAGGAGAGATAAGAAGCCCTTCTTCAATGAACAACGCAAAAAAATAGAAGAGAACAATAGAATGGGAAAGGTGAGGCCTCTTCAAGAAAATTGGAGCTATCAAAGGAATATTTCATGCAAGGATGGGCATAATACAGGACATAAATGGTGAAGACTTAAGAAAGGCAGAAGAAGTTCAGAAGTGGCAAGAATACACAGAGGAACTGTACAAAAAAGGTCTTGATGACCCAGAAAACCACAGTGGTATGGTCACTCACCTAGAGCCAGACATCCTGGAATGTGAAGTCAAGTGGGCCTTAGGATTCTTTACTACCAATAAAGCTAGCGGAGGTGATGGAATTCCAGCTGAGCTATTTGAAATACTAAAAGATGATGGTGTTACAATGGAATATTAGTCATTAAAAAATGCATTTGAATCAGTTCTAAAGAGGTGGATGAAACTGGAGCCTATTATATAGAGTGAAGTAAGTCTGAAAGAAAAACATCAATACAGTATACTAACGCATATATATGGAATTTAGAACGATGGTAACGATGACCCTATACGTGAGACAGAAAAAGAGACACAGATGTAAAGAACAGTCTTTTGGACTCTATGGGAGAATGCAAGGGTGGGATGATTTGAGAGAATAGCATTGAAACATGTATATTATCATATGTGAAACAGATAGCCAGTCCAGGTTAGATGCATGAGACAGGGTGCTCAGGGCTGGTGCACTGGGATGACGCTGATGGATGGGATGGGGAGGGAGGTGGGAGGGGGGCTCAGGATGGGGAACACATGCACACCCATGGCTGATTCATGTCAATGTATGGCAAAAACCACTACAATATTGTAAAGTAATTAGCCTCCAATTAAAATAGGTTAATTTTTTTAAAAAGATGATAGTGTTACAGTGCTGTACTCAATATGTCAGCAAATTTGGAAAACCCAGCAGTGGCCATAGGACTGGAAACAGTCACTTTTCAACTCAATTCCAAAGAAGGGGAGCGCTAAAGAATGTTCAGACTACCAGACAATTGCACTTACTTCCCATGCTAGTAAGGTTATGCTCAAAATCCTTCAAGCTATGCTTTACCAGTACTTCTGGATGTTCAAGCTGGATTTAGAAAAGGCTGAGGAACCAGAGATCGAATTGCCAACATTTGTTGGATCATAGAAATGGCAACCCACTCCAGTATTCTTTCCTGGAGAATCCCAGGGACAGAGGAGCCTAGTGGGCTGCTGTCTATGGGGTCGCACAGAGTCGGACACGACTGAAGCGACTTAGCAGCAGCAGAGAAAGGAAGGGAGTTCCAGAAAAACATCTACTCTGCTTCATCAACTACGCAAAAGCCTTTGACTGTGTGGATCACAACAAACTTTGGAAAATTCTTAAAGAGATGGGAATACTGGACCATCTTACCTGCCTACTATGTGGGTCAAGAAGCAATAGTTAGAACCTTACATGGAACAACTGACTGGTTCAAAACTGGGAAAGGATATGACAAAGCTGCATATTATCACTCTATTTATTTAACTTATATGCAGAGTACATCATGTGAAATGTTGAGCTGGATGAGTTACAAGCTGGCATCAAGACAGGCGGGAGAAATATCAAAAGACTCAAGATATGCAGATGATAATCATCATAATGACAAAAGTGAAGAGGAACTAAAGCGCCTCTTGATAAGGGAGAAGGAGGAGCGTAAAAAAACTGGCCTGAAACCGAACATTCCAAAAACTAAGATCATGGCATCTAAGATCACTTCCTGGCAAATAGAAGGGGAAAAAGCAGAAGCAGTGACAGATTTTATTTTTCCTTGGGCTCCCAAATTACTGCGTATAGTGACTGCAGCCATGAAATTAGAAGATACTTGCTCTTTGGAAGGAAAGTTATGACAAACCTAGACAGCATATTAAAAAGCAGGGACATCACTTTGCTTATGAAGGTTATATAGAAAGCTTTTGTTTTCCCAGTAGTTATGTACAGATGTGAGAGTTGTATCATAAAGAAGGCTGAGGGCCAAAGAATTGATTCTTTTGAATTGTGATGTTGGAGAAGACTCTTGAGAGTCCCTTGGACTGCAAGGAGATCAAATCAGTTAATCCTAAAGGAAATCAACCCTGAATACTCATTGGAAGGACTGCTGAAGCTGAAGCTCCAATCCTTTGGCTATCTGGTGGAAAGATCAGACTCATTGGAAAAGACCCTGATACTGGCAAAGATGGTAGGCAAAAAGAGAAGAGGGTGGCAGAGGATGAGATGGTTAGAAAACATCACCAACTCAATGGACATGAATTTGAGCAACTCTGGGAGACAGTGAAGGACAGGGAAGTCTGTTCTTGAAGCTGCAAAAGAAGTGGACACGACTTAGTGACTTAACAACAACAACAAATATTTACTGAAGAAACATCAACAGATATAGAGGCAAGAAGAAAAAAAATCTAGAACACGCCAAAAAATGAATCTAGAGTGACAGAAAACAATCAATGGTTGCTTGAGGGAAGGTGAGGGATAATTGCAGAGGGGACCAAGAACTTTTGAGAGATGAAAATGTCCTGTACCTTGATTTGAATGGTAGTCTGCAGTCCACGGGGTCGCAAAGAGTAGGACACGACTTCACTTTCACTTTCACTTTACATTTGTATGTACTTTTGTCAAAACCCATCATATGTAATTATACCTCATAAGCAGAGAAGGCAATGGCACCCCACTCCAGTACTCTTGCCTGGAAAACCCCATGGGTGGAGGAGCCTGGTGGGCTGCAGTCCATGGGGTCGCTGAGGGTCGGACACTACTGAGCGACTTCACTTTCACTATTCACTTTCATGCATTGGAGAAGGAAATGGCAACCCACTCCAGTGTTCTTGCCTGGAGAATTCCAGGGACAGGGGAGCCTGGTGGGCTGCCATCTATGGGGTCGCACAGAGTCGGACACGACTGAAGCGACTTAACAGCAGCAGCAGCAGCAGCATACCTCATAAGGGCTTCCACGACAGCTCAGTTGGTAAAGAATCTACCTGCAATGCAGAGACCCCAGTTCAGTTCCTAGGTTGGGAAGATCCCCAGGAGAAGAGATAGGCTACCCACTTAATATTCTTGGGCTTTCCTTGTGGCTCAGCTGGTAAAGAATCTGCCCTCAATGCGGAAGACCTGGGTTCCATCCTTGAATTGGGAAGATCCCTTGGGAAAGGGAAAGGCTATCCTCTCTAGTTCTCTCTGATGGAAAATTAAGATGCTTCCAGTTTTTTCCTCTTATAAACACTACCGTGAATGTCCTTGTAACTAAACATTTGAGCACAAATCCTCCATTATTGCCACAGAATGAATTTCTACTCGTAAAATTACTAGTAGAGGCAAAAGTGGTTCACATTTTTTAAGTAATTTGATGTATCTTCCAAAACTGCCTTCCCTAAAATCTACGCTAATTTATGGCCCCACCAGCAGTCTCTTGGTCTTGACTATGGGCCAATCTGCATTATGCTCCATGAAAACAGACACAAGGTAAACCCCACCAATTGTCATAACCTAAAATCACACGTTAGAAGTTATTGAACTTTGGCAGAGTCAGTGCCTCAGCCCTGAACTGGATTCGAGGTCCATGAATGTTGAGGGATGTGAGACCACAGGGCTCAGTTGCTGCTGCTGCTGCTGCTAAATCGCTTCAATCGTGTCTGACTCCGTGCAACCCCATAGACGGCAGCCCACCAGGTTCCTCCATCCATGGGATTTTCCAGGCAAGAGTGCTGCAGTAGGGAGCCATCGCCTTCACCAACAGGGCTCAGTTAGGACTGAGGATATCCAGGACTCAGACTCAGGACTGAAACCACTGTGTGATTTGCTGAAATAGCATTGTTCAAGGGACCAGGAAAGAACTCACACACCATCCCAAACTCAGGCGCTCTCTAACTCCTATGCCTACTTAATCTCTTTGGACCAAAACTTGTTCCTGAGCAGTTCTTAGGGGAGCCAGGAAGCTGGGAAGTTGCACATACTGTTGAAGTTATCAGTGAAAATCCAGTTGATTCCACTTTTTCTAGTCCTTGGTTCTGCTGCATGTGGCCTTGGGATGGTTTTTTAAGCTCTCTAAGGCTCAATTTCCTCAAGAGAAAAATGGAGTTCATAACTGTACCTGTATCACAGAATTTTGTGAGGATGACATGAAGGCAATCAAATTCATTAGCAGTGCGCTTGGCCCTGAGGAGGTGCTGACACTTGAAGAGTACTATTCTCACTTTTTTTGGCCCATCATTTTTTGGCTTCAGGCAGCAAAGGCCCGAGAGCAACTTCGTGCCCCTATGTTCTCTCCCAGAATCTGCCCCGGTGTCTCTACAGAAGCCCCCACCAGTCTCATTTTAGATCTGCCTAATACCATCCATAGACAGGGATGTGAAACCCCATTCTTGGGAGAGGCTTGCCCACCCCTCAGGCCTCCAGGACCAAGCCTGACAAATATAGCAGAAATTACAGGCATCTGATTTCAGGCTACGTGTGTACACTTCGTGTAAGCCAAGCCCCAAACCCTAGTTCTGTCGCTGCATCAAAGGACCATCTCTCTTCCAGACTCCAAGCTCAGAAGAAGCAGCAATTTGGGAGACAGCCCCCCTCGTATTTTTAGCCTTGAAAACCCCAAAGCCAACATACCAGCGCTCACCCAAGCGTCTGTCACAAGCTGTTGTTTGATTTGGGTTGAGAAAATGACAGACTGAGTTCTGCACCAAGAACAGAAGGGGGAAAAAAAAGAGGGGAGAAAGGGAGTTTTCTTTTCCCTCCACTGCTAACCTCCATCCCCCCTCAACTCCTCCCCTAGGCCTGGGTGGACCCTGCCTGGTTAATCGTCCCCTGCTATATTTAAAAACCACAGATGTGTTTGGTGGAGACTTAATTTCGGGATTGCAGGCGGCGTCTCCTGAGGACAAGGGGAAAGCCGGTGCTGCGCGCCCGCCTGCCCTCCCTCCCCGACGCTGCCCGGAGCTCTGGACTCCGCGGAATCCAGGTCAGGACGCGCCGCCGTCTTGGAACTGCCGCTGGCCAGGAGGCGCCCGGCGCCAGGCTCCAAAGATTGGGTGGGTGGCCTCGGGCTACGGGTTCCGTCTGCATTCGGTCCTGGGGGCTCTCGGGATGCGAGAGGCGGACTCGGCTCCCCGCTGCTGGTCGGAAAGCTCTCTGAAAATCACCTCCATCGGCGCGCGAGGATAAATATGCGCGGCTAGTCATGCCGTGATAGGGTGACGTTGGGTTTTGGAGGCTTGGAGATTGGCTTTTTGATTTGGCTTTCTCCTGCAGCTTAATGGGCAAAGCTCTCGGCTCGCCCAGAAACCAGACCCTCCGCGCGTCCCCTCCGCGCGCAGCGAGGCCGAGACGAGTCCCGCGGTGACGGCGTGCTAGGGGGAGAGCCGGCGCGCTCCCAGCCCCGGGAAAGCCCCGGCGACGCAGACTGCAAGTCCGGGGTCCTCGGAGCCGCCAGAGCACGCCGGGCCGCTCGCCTTCCTGCCCCTCCCGGCAGGGATCCCCTTGCTGCGGGCGGCCGGGACTCCGGGCCTCTCCAGGGCTGTAGTCCGAGCCCGCGCTGAGTCGGGGTTTCCCGGGGGTCTACCGAGGCGTGCTCCCTGCTCCTTAAACCGGTGCCGAGGGACCCCTCCCCAGGCCCCCTGCTCCGGCCCTAGCCCTCGCCCTCCGGATGCGCTGCCCCAAGGCTCCCTGAAAGCTGGTAGCCCACGAGCCCGGCGGGCGGGCGGCGGCGGCGGACTGACATGCCCCGGACGCGGCTGCGGCCGGCGGGCAGCCCGCTGGGGCGATGAGCCGCTGCGGCCGGTGAGGAGCCCGGCGGCGGGGGCATCGCGCACCTTTCTCACCCCCCACCCCTCACTTGCCCACCCCGCCCGAGAGACCGAGAGGAAACGGTGAGTGAAGGGCTGAGCCTCCTGCCCTTCCCCCTCAACCGGCGGC